>LDKF01003521.1:1723-19581 GCA_001026735.1 Rotylenchulus reniformis | reverse complement strand
ATAGTTATCGTTTTAAAAATAAACCAAAAATAATTTATGATTAAATATTTCATTATTATTATTAATATCAGAATTTTGTTTGCAAAAATGACGGATGAAAGAGAAGGTGGGAATTTTTATCCTTTATCTTTGATTCTGGGGCTTTCATCTGCTGATCTGATCACCAGTGCCGATCGCATTTTGCTGATCAGCCCCATCGGCGGCCCCATCCGCCCCAGTGGCCGCCATGACCCCAGTGTCCTCCGTCCCAGCCGCCCCAACGTTTCTGACGAATTGGTGCAGAGCTGAAATCAGAACCCAAAATCAGAACTCGTAAAAGAGAAAAAGGGACCATAAAATACATGTTGGGATCATAAGTCATAATACATTTTGGAATGAATGGACATTCATCAGAATGCGAAATTAGAAATAAACTATAGAATTTCTTTGGAATTCTGACTAGTGAAAATAAGCAGAAGATTGGATCAGATTCTGAGAATAGCGATAGTCTTATTCTTACCCATCATCAGCCAGCGCATCTTGCTCCAAGTCCATGGGCAATGAAGTGGCCATCAGAACGAGGACGCCGATCAGAAAGGTCACAAACAGAATCCGAGCACTCTGCTGCATTTTCAGGGGATTTTTTTTGGGAATTTTTGATTTTTTGGAATTCAGTGGAATATGTTGGTGGTTTGAATATGTTCTTAGTCAACTTTTATACCCAAAATTTCAATCAAATTCCACCGTTTTTTAGTAAATAATGACCAAAAAAGATGTTAAATTATTCGTTAAACTTCTTTTATTCAATAGAATGTAATTAACATCATAGAAATTTACTAAATTATATTTTATTACTAATAATTAATGATTGAGCTGCATAATTCGTCTAAATGATTCATACAAGGGTTATTCGATGTGTTACCTCAATATTTCCCACCAACAAATATGGGTCAATTGAATCAAAAACTAGTTCTTAGTCAATTAGTCACTGAAGAACTCTTTTGTTAGTTTTAGAAAATTTGTCGCTATACCCGACGCATTTCCGATGAGCACAAAATAGAACTTTGACGAATAGGTCTTGTAATGGTCCTTTTTTAGTCCCATTACTAATAAGAAAAAAATTATTTACTAAATAGACTTTGAGGAATTTTTTACCATAATTAATGGTATAAAAGATGATCAGACATATTCAAACCACCAACTTATTTTCACTGAACTCCGAAAGCACCTAAAATTCCCAAAAATCCAACGGAAAATGCAGCAGAATGCTCGGATTCTTCTGTTTTTGGCCTTTCTGATCGGTGTCCTCGTTCTTATGGCCACTTCCATACCCATGGACTTGGAGCAAGATGCGCTGGCTGATGATGGGTAAGGACTCTCGACCCATCTCCTTATACTCTTTTCTGGTTTTCATATTTGGTTCTGAAGCTCTGAATTAATTTCGATTTGAAAATCTATCGAAGGGGTTGGTTGATTCCATAATGATTTATGGTTTATATCATCTAATTTGGTTCTAATTATTCCCTTTTTATTCTTTTATTTTTGGTAGTTCTGGTTATGAATTCTGGTTTTCAGATCTGCTCCAATTCGTCAGAAACGTTGGGGCGGCTGGGGCGGAGGTCACTGGGGCCATGGTGGCCATTGGGGTCACGGCGGGCACTGGGGCGGATGGGGCCGCCGATGGGGCTGATCAGCAAAATGCGACAGAATTCTGATCATTAATGATCAGTACAGATAAATCCCAGATCAGAGGATCAAAGAACAAACCAACTTTTTCATTCTTCATAATACCCATTTAAATAATGCACAAAATGATAAATTGGCTTTGACGATTTGTTATCCAATTTTCTACCAAATACTGTATTTCCTCTAATTTAAGCTCCCTTCTAATTGAAGCCGGACGTGATCTGATCCTGAGATCAAAAATGATCTGACCTTGATCTGTTTTTGATCCTTGATTATCTGATCCAGGACCATGGATTAGAGCATGGATCAGATTATAATTGGGTGGATCAGACAACACTGTTATTCTATTGGTTTTCGGGTTAATTTTACAAAATAATCATCAAAAATGCGATTTTTCATACATGTTTTGCGACTTCTCTTCATTGATGAACTGATGCCAATCCACTAATCGAAGGTGCAATTGTGGCTGGATCCGTCATTATGCCAAACATTTTGCGAACATTTTTGCGCAATGTTTGGTTCACTGTAAGATAAATCACCGATGGCAACCCTAAAAAACAATTTGATGGGTGTATATTGGCCTATATTGGTCTTCCACTCCCAAAAAGGAGCAAAATTGATAATTAATATTAATACCATGAACACTGATCCAAGCAAATGTGCCAACGATGACGAGTTGAGGTGTAACAATGGCCGGGAACAGACCCATGAGAACATAGATTGTTGCTTCCAGAGAATTGATCAAGCAAACGTAAAAGGTTTGGAGAAAAATCTAAAAATTTCTGATAGGTATATATGTTATGGTACTTTTCTAGTTCTTCCTAATTTTTCAAAATAAATTATATCATTTTCTCACATTCAAAATTTTCTAGTCATTGCCTCCAACTTTACAATAAAAAAAACTGAGAACATACTCAAAAAAAGAACAGGATACAAATTACAAACCTTCTATGATAAGGGTTCCTTTCGAAACCAATTTCTCCGGATTTTCATTTTCTAGCTCAGGTGATTTTTTTGTTGTCATTCGACTCAGAAATTTCTAGTCCACTTTTCTATGTCATCATGAAAATTTTTTTGTCTAAAAAATATCCTCAAAATATTTTATGAGAAAAAATGGCGAAGTGAACTGGCGGTTAAAACAAATCATTGAGTGTGTGAATGGGGTAGTTAAATATTTGGGGGGGGGGNAGGGTAATATTTGAATTTTGAAGATTAGCTAAATTAAAATGCTTCCAATTTTTGTGATTGTGCGTTCCGTTTGCTGTGATATTTGGCCCTCTCTTTTGCGCGCACATAAGGCGATAAAATAAATCAGATAAATGGTGGGCAAAGAGACCGCCACCACAATGCCCTCCAAAGCGTCCCATTTGTTGCTGTACTTGAGGGGGGCATTTAGGTTCATTAATTTATTTTAATTTTCTTAATTTTAATTCATTTTTTATTACCTATATGACGAAATAGCAAAAACCCAAACAATTTCACAGAGCCATACTACCTATTATATCAAAACAGCTTCATTAAAGTTTGGTAAAAATTATTTCTGAAAAGTTTTTTATATGAGTTTTGTCCGAACTTCGAATGCGAATACATCAGGTTTTATGCTTAACTATTTCCTGCTAAAATTGATTAAAAATTTAAAAATATTTTTAAAATTTTTTAAATAAAAAATTTAAATATTTATTAATGAAAAATTACAAAATCCTCCGAGTTGCTCTTCATATAGCCAATGTGTGGGTCGAAAAACCATGAAAAGGTGAGGGAATTCCACACCAAAGGCTGTTCAACGAACGCAAACACGAGGGAATATGCCAAGGTGGCCAGAACCCAGAGCCACGGTCGCCACCCGTAGAACAGCACATCATTCAGTCGGGGACAGACCAATATGAGCAGTCGGTTCAGTGCCAGAACAATGGCCAAACGGGTTTCGGCACACCAAAAAACTGAAATTCATACAATAATTGGTGGATCCACTTAAAGCACAATAATAATTTGGTGATTTGTGATCCCTTAGACCATTAGAACCGATTTTTTTTTATTGCTTTTGAGGTTTTCGGACTTGGGAAAAGTTGGAAATTTTCCTATGAAATCTTCACATTTTATTTATTTTTATTTATCAGAGTTATTCGTTTTTTCATTAGATATCTTCCATGATTTGTTGATGTGATAATTTATTTAGATTGTTATTTGGCTAATATTTTGATGATAAATGAATATATTTTTAAATAAAGAATTCGTCAATCTATTAAGACATTCTCATCTAAATAAAGTGAAACATAAAATAAAAATGAAATTAATTTCATCTATCTATCAAATGAATAATCAATCAACGGTCTTAGCAAAATCTTAAAACTTACACATGCCCAAGAAGCCAGCCCAAATATTGAGGGTGGGAAAAGAACAGAAAACAGCGCCCATAAGGGCCAAAATGCCACTCAGAAGTCCGTTGATGAACAGTGCGCAGACATCCACAACTCCGATGCTGAACATCAACTTGTAGCAGCACTCGGCCCTTTGTTGGCGCATTGCCATAAGGACAGGAAGGTACAGAATCTGAAGAGACAAAAAAAATAAAATAATCAAAAGAATTACATTTTAAGAAATCGACGTAGGCACTATAGTAGTTCTCTCTAAATATTTATGTTAAGAATTAATTGAAATTAATTTTTATTAAGAAAATATAAAAATTTTAATTAATCCTGACAAATTTCATAACATTTAAATAAAAAATAAATTTGTAGCCAATTTTCTTGCAAAACAAGATTTTTTTAACAACTGAACAATTCCTAGTACTAGACCTCAAACAGAGCGAACATGCCAAGAGCAACTGTACCAAGAAAAGGTCTGCGTCTCTGATCCAGAGGAATGTCGTCAATTTTGTAAGCCGAACAGTTGTAGAGCCGATGGTATTCCACCGGGTGAAACAGGATAATATCCATTATTATTTTAAAGCAAAATAAATTTTATTCAGTTTCCGAGGTTGATTCTTGGTGCCGAAATTGCCAACAAAACATATTTGTGCCGAGTTTTTCACTCGTATATATCTTACTACCATTTATTACTCCTTTAATGTAATATAATTATGCCCTTATTAGATATGCCATTTTGTTTACACCAAACAAATGAACTTTATCCGTCATTCAAAGTCCCCAAAGACCAAAGTCAGCCAAAGGCTTAAATAATGGTCCATTATAGTAAACCAATGATTAGGAGGAATATTAATATATTACGTAAATAAAAATAAATAAATTATTGGATCGAATTATACTGTTTATATGTGTATTTCCATTTTTCACATTTTGATGAGTCAGGACATTGAAAACAAATGGGTTTCAAAATTATTTCCTTGTTAATTTCAATTTATTCCCGAGGGATTTTTCTCGACTAGTTAATTATATTTTGATAGAGTCCGAGATAAAAATGTTATGCACTCTAAATGATTAAAGATCAATCGAATAAATAATTAATTTCATGACTATAAGATTTAATACCAAAAAATTCATTTTAAAAATAAATTGACAATTTTATTTAACTTTATCGTATTGCAAATAGAATCTAGTGAATTTCTTTATTTTCGGCAGGATTTTACGGATTTCTACATCCATTAGTGATATTCCATATAATATAATTTATTTTAAGACCTATTCAATTTTCATTTAATTTTTTTTACATTTAGAGAGCAAAAAAATAATATTCGAAAAAAATATTAACCTAAAATTTTATATCATATTAAACTGCTAAAAAAGAGACATAAATACATATATTTTTTAGTAGATATTTACTATATTCTGATTAATTTTTTATTATTAAATTTTTATTATATTCCAATTTTAAGATCAAATGTGAGTCAGGCCAAATCGAGAAACTAGTTCCTACTCTTTTTAATAAATTTCCAAAATTCTGATCTGAAAAAAAGTATTACTAAAGAACTAACTCTATTGTCATTTTTCAGCCAGCAAATTAATCGCCAAACCCGAGACATTTCCGCCTTTATTCATCGATGATCGGAGGAAAAGAAGAGGGAATTGATGAGCACAAAATAGAACATTTGACGAATAGGTCTTTTAATGGTCCTTTTTTAGTCGTATTACTAAGAAAAATTATTTACTAAATAGACTTTGAGGAATTCTAACCATAGATTTTGGGTATAAAAGTTGGTTAAGAACATAGTCAAATCACCAACACTTTTCATTGAACTCCGAAAGCACCTAAAATCCCCCCAAAAAAATCCCCTGAAGATGCAACAGACTGCTCGGATACTTTTTGTGGCTCTTCTGATCGGTGTCCTGGTTCTGATGGCCACTTCCATGCCCATGGACTCGGAGCAAGATGCGCTGGGTGATGATGGGTAAGGATCTCCTGATACTCTTTTTCTGGTTTTCATATTTGGTTCTGAAGCTCTGAATTAATTTCGATCTGAAAATCTATCTAAGGGGTTGATTCCATAATGATTTATGGTTTATATCATCTAAATTGGTTCTAATTATTCCATTTTTTATTCTTTTATTTTTGGTAATTCTGATTTTGGGTTCTGATTTCAGATCTGCTCCAATTCGTCAGAAACGTTGGGGCGGCTGGGGCGGAGGACACTGGGGCCATGGCGGCCATTGGGGTCACGGCGGGCACTGGGGCGGATGGGGCCGCCGATGGGGCTGATCAGCAGAATGCGACCTGATCAGAACCGTTCTGACCTCTCTCACTATGTGATCGGCATCAAATGAATGGCCCAGAATGAAAGATCAAATACTAATCAATATGCATTTTTCATATTGTCGAAAATAAAAATATTGTCGAAGATTGATAAAATGCATTTTTCTGATTCTTTTCTTCCACTCAAACTCCATTTAATTAGGCATTCCACACACTTGACTTTTTTATAATTCACCTCAAATAGCCATTTGCAAAACAATAATATATTTAATCACCTGTATGTATTAATTTATTAGTGGATTAGGCCATATTGGTTTGAGCCAATTAGTTCAATAATGAATGTAATTCTGATCACTTCAGATTGGTACGCCCACGGGTTAGACATCAATTTGCTCATTCTGGGTTTATTTTTAATTTCCGAATTTATTCATTTCTCAATTTTGAAATTATCTAAGTCCAAGTTTTCATTAATGATTTACTCTTCATTTTTTCAATCCTTATGATTTTATTCTACTATTTACATATTCTGGTTTTTGATGCAATTCTGATTCAATAAGTAGGATCTGCTGTTCAGTGCGCCGCCATTGTCTGGGATGTCCTCAAAGGCTGTACCGGTGTTGATTGTGGCATTATTATTGGCCCATTCTGATTATGATTCCTCAGAATCCGCTCTGATATCCATCTTGGTAAGCAGTCTGTAACGATTTGGCGCCGAAAAGGTGTGCTGGCCCACAGCATCAGCCAACTGGACAACACCACGGTTCCCAAATCCATAGCCAACGGGTACAGCGAATTCACCAAAACCTGAAGTCTGTAGATCTGGGCATCCCCGAAGAGTTGGATGGCGATCTGTAATAAAGCCAAATAATAATTGATTTGTATTACAAAAAAATAATAATAAATTTTACAGATTGAACCTATTATAACATTATATATAAATGACTCTAATTGTTTGATCAAAATTGATCAATAATTTCAATTTTATTTTATTTTCAATATTTCAATTTTATTTTATTTTTAAATAAATTTCAATTTTATTTTTTTTTATTTTTTTTCGATCTTAATTTAAAATCAATCAAAAATGTTAATCTGCTTCTAAATGTTCTATCAAATAATCGAAGAGTATTTTCAGAATGTCAAAAAAGATTTGATGAAATCAAAAGAGCGCGTGTGTGTTTCTATTCCCATCCACCATGACATTAAAATCAAAATTTAGAACTAATTTAAATTATGTAATTTAATAAACCAATACTTAAACACTTTTACCAAAACTTACCATCAGCATCGCGTTGATCATGTGTCCGGAAAAAGTGATCACCGAGTAGGCCAATAGTTTTCGTTCGATTCTGACGTTTCCTGCACCAACCGCACCATTTATTTCGGATTTTGCGCGCATTTTGTACGCAACAAAAGTGCATGTGTTGATCAGCGCGGAACTGATCAGGAAACATATGGCGGTGATCGTATTCACCTGGTTGCCATAGATGGTCACAGTTTGCTGAAAAGATAGAATTGGACCCACCATTTGGCATTTTTGCATTATCTTGCTCTTATACATATATTTCTTCCCTTCTACACCATTTTAAATAATTCAAAGTTTCATCGAAACGATTTCAAAAAAAATATTCCAATTCTTAATTGTTTCCTATCTTTGATCTTTGTTTAAATTTTAAAGACATCATTAAACATGGCCAAGTTTTTTCCCAGCCATTATTTACCTAAAGTATTTATTATTTAGTTCCTAATTTTATTTACGCTTTCCCTTCAAAAAACCTTATTTTACATTTATTTATTCGTGTATCTTTAATTTTTTGAAAGTCGCTTGTCTTTTTTCTTTTTAATTTATAAAGGCTTAACTATGAAAGAATCCATTTTATTGTTTTTAAAAGGCTTCCTAACTTTGGATTGTTTGTTATTAAAACAATTTAACACTTATGGATCTATAAATTATTTTTTTGTAGTTTTGATAATATTTTATTTCATTTTTTACATTTCCTGATTCCATGACGTTAAATGAGACGATCGTTGCATTATTCGCATCGGTTAGCACTAAAGAATTGTTATTATCACAGAGGAAGGGGAGATCCTCGATAATTAGTTTAATGACATTTGAGGATCAAAAATTTAAGTTGGCAANNNCACATGCGCATCCATTTGTAGTTGGTTCAGGTTCAGGCAAAGTGGAATTCCGTAGACCAACACTGTCACCAATGGCAACATTTTCGGCCAAATCTTAAAGAAATATTATTATGGAAGGATCAGCAATCATCAGTGTTTGGGGAAAAGCTCTGGCTCCGCTCCGGAGCTTGAGCCGGAGCCCAAATTTCGGAAAAAATCGGAGCTGGAAGCAGAGTGGAACCCGGAGCCGAATTTTTTTACAAAAAATTTTGAAGGCCGGAACCCGGAGCTGGAGTCGAGGCAGAAATTTTTTTGAAATTGGAGCCGGAACTGGAATCGGAGTCGAAAAATGTGATTTTCCTAACTGGCCATCATCTACTGTAAGTATGTTGAGGTTCTATTCCGATCCAGAATTTCTCTGCCACTCTCTGGTTGGTGTTAACTTTTTTAAAATTTATTTAATTTTGCTTAATTCTATACCAGATGAATTTTGGTCCGGATACTATATCTACTAAGTAATCTGGATCAATCACCTATCTTATCCATGTTTCCTTCGGTACTGATTTATTCATTAATTAAAATATTTTTGATATATATTTTTTTGTCAAATAATTTTATAGATAAATTTCCTATGGTTAGTAGGTTTCTGTCATTATTGGCCAAAGTTCTGATTGCAAAAAATAAATTAATAATTAAATTCACCAAATTTTTAAAAATGGATCTATTTAGGAAAAGATCTTTCAACTAAAGCTTAAATTTTATTTGCAATTTTCTTAGGCAATTCAATTCTACACCTCGTCACCATCGAGAAGTAATCATTTAACAAAATCGAGAAGTAATCATTTAACAAAATCTACACCTCGTCACCATCGAGAAGTAACCATTTAACAAAATCTATAACCAGAAGCGAACTTATTAAATGTTCTCTCTTTTTACATGCTATTTTTACCTTTGCTTTGTCTTTTACAGTAATCATGGGCTGATAAAAAACGAGTATCATTAGGAAATGATAAGATATTCGCTTCATATATAGTTCATTTTTTAAACATATTAGTTTTGGGACATTTTTTTTGGCGGCGATTGTAATAATGCTTAGAATACCTAATTTCATTTGAGTTTCTTCATTTTTACCCACTTGTCTATGCTTTATGGGGCACAAAATTGCGGTCAGCCGGTTCATCAGTATAAAAACGGTTGCCCAATTGTTGGATTGGAATGTCAACTTGCTGAGAAAATAGATGGAAGCCAAGGCCCATCGGGGAAGTGCCAAAAATAGGGGGCTGAGAAGCCACCAGGCCAAATTTGGCAACCGATAGCTACCATAAGAGACCAACACATAGAGCAGATCCTGGAACCGGAGAAGGATCTCATAAAGAAAAAAATAATAGACGAGATACAATTCAACTGTTAGCTTTTTGATTTCTTTGACTTTTCAAATGTTTAGAAATCAAATTCGAATTTGACCCTCGTAAAAATAAAATTGTGTGGCCAAGGATTACCAAGTAAATTTGGTCGGGGTTCGATGATCGAGAGAATGGCGAAAAAATTAGAAACTGGAAAACTGACACCAAGAAATTTCGGAAAATTGGACACCAAGAAAACGGAAAACTGGACACCAAATGGAAAACTGGACACCGAAGCAAATGTCATAAAATCGGCATTTTGCCCTTGAATCATGCTTGAATTTAACTGGTTTCCTTGTTCTTGAGTATAACAATTCGAATATATTTCAGTCTTGTTCGATTTGTATATGTTCCTAATTTGGCAGATTTCCCACGAATTCCATTGCAGATGAGTTTTTCATCTTTATTTTTCTTTGGTTTTTATAATTTTTGTATCCAATTTTTTATTTATATTCAAAATTTTTATTAGTGTCCAATTTTTTCCGTTTGGTGTCTAGTGTTCCGGTGTCGAATTTTCCGTCCACCAATGGGGATGGGCCACCGGTTCGGGTTCGGGGATGGAGACTCCATAAAAACCATTTCATTATAAGGTCTAGAAAATTATAATTCTTCATTGTGTTATATAACAAGAAAATAATACCGGTATAGCTCGTATAATGAATAGTGCATAGAATGGGTTATGGAACTGTTTGTGTCGTAAAATGGTGACAATTTGGCACACGTACAGTATCACTGAGGGCACACTCATGAAGGTGGCAAGCGAAATGAATTGATTCTTCCAGGAACTGATCAAGGTGACCAAGTCTTCCATTTTTTGTTCTGAAAAGCAATTTAAAATTAATTCTAGTTATTATGGTGCATTATTTTACAAAACATTACTATATTTTACATTAAAGGATTATATTAAAAACAACGAAAAATCAAAAAATTATATAAAAAAATGAAAAAGCGAACTTATTAATTGTTTTTTAGAAATCTAATAGTTAAAAATAGAAAAAATAAAATAAATTTTTAAAATTTTGGAGTTTCAAAAATGCTCACATAAAATGGGCCGAATAGATTTTAATCCTTTTCAAGAAAAATCTTATAAATTCATAGTGTGTAAAGTTTATCGCTTGCTGTAGTTACTCCGTGCAGTAAGATATAAAATTGTACAAAACAATGAGCAATTGTATGCACCTTATACCTTTTTGATGGAAAAATTGGTACATAACATACAGTAGTTGCATGCCATGATCAAAATATAAAAAATGTGTTTTCCAAAGTGTAACCAGTTGCTAATTACAAACCCCCTCAAATATTAGACACCACTCAACACGATTTGGATTCGCGATTATCCAACCATTGTATTGCTTATTACTTAGGATGGAAACTAAGTTTTGAGGGTCTTTAAATTTTTGAAGAAAATATTTTTTTAAAAATCAAATATAACAAAATCAAACATTGATATATTCACCATTATTATCAATTATATATTGCCTCTTTTTGAGCAAAAAATCATTGATATGGATCTAAAATTTAAAGGACTTATAAGCAAAATAAATCCTGAGGTCATTTTTGATATGGTCAAAATGGAGCAAATTTTTCTCGACTATGAAATAGGCTGAAGAACCAATTCAAGTAGCAATATAATAGAGCATAATATGACTAATAAATTGGATAAAAATGAGCTTCTAAAAACTTCCATCCAATATTTTTCTGGTGGACCTTTTTGAAACATCGATTTTGAGCCAACCCTCCAAAAAAGCATTCCTTCGTAAAAAGACAAAAAACAAGTTAAGAGAATTCAATTTTTGAAGTTTTCGACTTAATATAACCCCATAATATTGAATTATAATGGTTTCATCATTTGAAAAACTCTCAAAGTTGAGATTCTCATTTTGACCCCAGAAAATGCCCTAAATTTTGAGAGGTGTTAGCGACCCCATTTTACCCTTTTTGCATTTTTCTTTAAAAAATCCTTTCTTGCGCAATAAAAGAGGGTACTTTGGGTTATTTTTATTTGCAAATTTAAGATTACTAATTTGGCGGAATAGTTCTATTATGGATCCTAGAAAAATATGGTCACATGTGAAATTTGGGTGTATTTAGACAAAAACTCATAACTTTTTAAACTGTGAATTAAAAATGATTTTACCTTGTTAAAATGAAAGAGGACAGCTTCGCCTATAATTAAAAAAAAGAACAAGAGAATTGATAGCTAAATTATAGAGATATAATTTTCTGAATTATCCTATTGGGAGACCCTCAAAACTTAGTTTCCACCCTAAGTATTTAAAAGTCCTAAAAGTTCATTATCCAAATTTGCAAATACGAAATGAAAAGGTCAGAAAATGATTCAAATGAAACCTTCTTGGCTATTTATATTTTGCATAATTAAAAAATTTACTTATCTTAAGGGCACTTTAGATGTAGAATCCGTATTTGTAAATTTATTAGAGTTATGGACAGAGTACGAACAATTTTGTCCCCGGCATACACTTTATAGAAAACGCAAATCCTTGGCCATATCTGATTTTAATTTTTAAACTTTATGGAGGCAAGCCAAAAAATTTTGGCCAAAATGTCACATTTTGCTATTTTTTATGAAACTAAATTTACCGTATTCTCTCTAATAGAAGGGGCCCCTTCTATTGTTTCAACCTCCTTCGAGGGGGCCCCTTCTATTAGAGAGGCCTCTTCAATTGGAGAGGCCCCTTCTATTTTTCAAAGGCTGATAATTTTTTAAGGGTGTAAGCAAAAGATAAAAAATGATAATTTTAACAGTGTTAGCTTTGTTGGATCAACATTATGTTCATCAAAAATTCCTTCAAAATTATTTTTTCTTGATAAATTATCAATTTTTGATCAAAATACTCATTTATTTAGTTCAAAAAAACTAAATATTCATATATAGTTTTGAGAAAATGACTCACCACCAAAAAGGGGCCTCTTCAATTAGAGGGGCCCCTTCAATTGGAGAGGCCCCTTCTATTTTTCGATCCCCTCACAGGGGGCCCCTTCTATTAGAGAGGCCCCTTCAATTAGAGAGGCCCTTCTATTAGAGAGAATACGGTATTTTAGTTATGTATTTCATTTACCCATACAATACATTTCTTAATACCTATAATATGGATTTTTTATTTTTGTTTTAATTTATAGCTTTATTTTATTATAATATGATGGATAAATCATAAAAATGCACAATCAATTGATTCCAAATTTTTTGTTAACAAAATGTAACCAAAATAACAATACTTAACACTTTGATGAAATATATTATAATAAGAACTGATGATATTATAAAACCTAGTCCCTTTATCCTATGTCAATAATCTTCAAGCCAAATTATTTTTAAAAAATTGTTTTTTACGATCCATTTTTCCTATGAGAAAGAATAAAAAATCCATTATTAAAATTATATTAAAGTTAATTATATATAATAAATAAATTTTTTGTAATAGAATTATATGATGATAAAAAGATTTTTTAACTAGGTATATCATCTCTCATTTTATTCTTCTTAAATTCAATCTATCCAATTTTTACAAGTATATCCATTATAAAAAGATTTCAATAAAATGAAAGTTCATTCATAAATATATTCCAATTTATAATTTATTGATTTTTAAAATGGATCGCGTCTATTCAAATAAATTAAGTAATCTATTTTATATATACACTTCTTCGTATCTAGCATAATCCTTACATTAATCATATTGTTCAGCAATGACCATGCCATTGATAATATTTATTCTAAAAATAATAATTTATTTTGGCCATTTTTTTGCTGTAAATACGGTCGATCCGATCCATTCTTGCGCGGGAATACCGATAACTGAGATGAAAAAGGAGCTAAAGTACCACTCATTCCTTGGACTGCCACCGCAATTAAAAATTTTTATAAAAAAGAAGCACGACTTTGCCGGCAATTTTGGAAAAGTAAAATTTTGTAAATTTATATAAACCTAATGAGATGAAGAAAATGAATTATGAAAGTAAAAATCGGAATAAATATTATATATAATTAGTTTCTTTTCTATACATTATTAAATTTTTAAATTGATAAATAGTCATCGAATTATCGATTATAAAAAGCAATAAATTTCTTCATCTTATTATTAAATTTTGACAAAAAAATTTATTCAATTTTTAGTCAATTGTTGGCCCAAATTTATATATTAAAAATGTCGAAAATTCAATAAAAACCTTTATATATGAATGCGTCAATAAAAGAAAATTTTAAAATACAAAAAAATGTATAAATTATTGCTAGGTCCATGTAGGATATATGCAATGGTGGAGTGATATCCGATGTTTGGCAATAAAAATTTACGGATCCAAAACTCACATCGATTATCTGAATGCTCGGGATGTGATGAATGCGATCAGAAAGGCGGAGAAAGATCCCAAAAAGCGAAATCGTCTGATGATAATGATTGACGCGTAAAAAATTTAAAAAATATATAATAATTTATTTCAGCTCGCATCAAATTTATTTAAAAAAATTAATATTTTCTAATTAGGTTTTTGAAAATTTTTCATTTTGGTATTTGGTATAATTTTTATGAATTGGACAACGATTTGGGCTAAATTTTATTTTTTAAGCAAAACCTGATTAATTTTTTATGAAGAAAGGAAGGTGCTTGGACGTCAAAAAAACCGCCATATGGGGCGTTAAAAAACACCACATCTGCCAATCTGGCCGAAAACTTTTTTTTCTAAACTTGTTTAGCCGAAATTGTAAAAAGCCATTTTTTAATTTCTCATACTTTGTTTGTTTTTTGGTTGTTTTAACGGTTTGTTTTAACGCCTTAGCACCAACAGGGAATAGAGAGATTTTGAAAGGATAGAGAAATCAGAACCCTAGATGAATAATGGACTGTTATTTGCGATAATTTATTTAATATTTGAATAAAAAAATAAATCTAGAGGTGAACTTGACGACAGCAATGGATCTGTGATTATCATGGATTTGGGAGTCGAAACATGTTCTGATCGCATTTATTCCAAGCCGCGGTTGAATTATGTAAAAGAAGAGGAACTGATCACCAACGTCAAAAAACTGCTTGAACCTTTGAAGGAATTGCATAGATGTAAAAAAACAACTTTATATTTATAAAATAATTTTAAAAAATAATTTTTTTGATTTAATGTAGTCAGCAAATCATTTTGGTTTAAAATATATTTAAAAAAGAAAGTGAATTTATTTAAAATAGGGAAAATGTGCTTTGGCATTACTTTGCATTTTTAAATAACTAAGTAAAAAAATTATTATTATTATTACGGAGTTTTAAGGTAATTTTTTTTATTTTTACGGATGCATTATTGTTTTTTATATGAATCCAAATTCAGTTGCCATACATTTCGACCTGAAGCCGGACAATTTCGTCTTAGTCCCCGAAGGTCCTGCCTTGGTGCTCAAACTGTTCGACTTCGACGGTTCTACCCTGATACCCGGCGAGAGCACCAAACGCGCAACACTCGAATTTGCACCTGCCACCAAAATTGTCACTTCTGAATATGTGCCACCAGAATTTTACAACCCAAACAGAATGGTAGGAAGCGAACATTCGCCAATTTCTCTATTAATCGGGTTTTAGAAAATATTTAACATTCTTTAAAATATTCTAATTGTAAAATCGTCGAAGAGGATTAAAATCAATCTTGATTTTAATTATATGATTTAATGACATTTTATTTGATAGCTGTGCTATGCCTATATCAGGTTTCGACAAAATTCGACATTTGGTCCTTGGGCATTTCGATCTATGAAGTTATTTTGGTCCAACCTGAATTTGAAGGAAACAAAGTGAAGGAAAAGGTAAAATTTGTTTTTTATGTCCAACTCTCAAAAATTTTCCACATTTTTAAGGAGCAAATGTGGCCAATTCTGCTCCAAATTTCCAATATTTATTCCAATATAAAACGGGACAAACAGTTCAAAATTATACCAAAATTGTTGTTTGATGATCCAGATGCGACTTGGATACGTGACAATCTCAAAGTGCTGAATCACATTTTGGATGTATGGATCAAGTACCCGAAAGTGGCCATATTGTTGACCGTAAGTAAAGAAATTTATACGAACATATGACCATATCCATATATTTTTAAAATTGTCTACTATCAATTCGTTCCCCTATACTATAAAAATTTACAGAATATCAGATTATATCATATATATGTATGTTTCAAGGTCTTCTATAAGTTCATTTCATTAAATCGTTCCCCTAGTAAGCAATATATAAAAATTAACTTTATTTTTAGAAATTTGATATACATACAAATATGCACTCAAGGCTCCCATCTATAGTAAATATTCTTTATTATTCCAGAAAAATTAAAAGCAGATAGTTTGGAGTGGATTTTTCTTTTTAACTTCTTCTGATTTATTCGACTTTTATTATTTTGTAATTTTTATTTAAAACCATGTTCATCCCCTATAGAACATGTTGAGTTCGGCAGCACGTCGAAACCATCGGATGAGCGCCATCGGGTGTCTGGACCTTTTGGCCGGAAATTGTTTGCCCGCGGAGGTGCAACCTGTCTTGAAAGCAGGCGAACTGCGTATTTTCGATGAGATGACGATCGACGCATTTCAAGCGTTGTTGCGTCAAAAATGGAAAAATCGCAACGACTCAGCATTGTTCGGCATGTTGTTGACGGAAGAACCCTATTCAGGCAAGTTGAAAATTATTTTGTAAATAAAAGTAAATTAAAGCTCCATATTTGTTAAAGTTTTATCCTATATCCCTCCTCTTTTATCCTTTTTTTAACCCATTTGTTGGCCTTTCTTATTATTCTTATTCTCTCTTTAGAATTCATAAGATTTTTGAAATTTAAATAATCTAAAATAAAGCTAAAATAATAAGAAATTTCATTACTCTAATATAAGACTGTGCTCTAATATGTAAAACCCACTCTGAGGGTTTCGAAGAATATTGAAACTTTTCGAGATTTTTTTTCTGTGAATTTTTATCATCTTTACCTATTTAGTCTAGTAAAAGATTTACATTGATAGATTTTTCTCCATCAAAAACTCTAAAATTTCTTCAGCATATGCCTTTGGAAAAAAAATCTGAAACTAATATAAGACTCTTTGACTTTTTCAAACACCCCTTTAAGGGTGTTTGAAAAATATGAGACATGGGTCTTATATAAGAGAAAATATTCTTTGTCCGAATAGCTATTAATTCTTTTTATAGATTTCATTTTGATTACTTCTGATAAAAATAACTTTTTATAATTGAAGACATAACAATCGATAAAAATAAATTTATGGCATTAGATATGATTTCCTTAAATTTTTTGGAATTTCAAGCTGGAATTTACCATAATTTTATAATATTTTTTAGCTATGATACGAAAAGTAGAACGGATAAAGCTGTTCATGGACACAAAGTTGGCACTTTGGAGGAATCCAGGCAACACTGTCTCCAGATGGGTCCGATGGGTGACACGAGTGGGACGCTACGCTTTGGCAACATGTGACACCGAAACGACTGGATGATGATTAGAAGGAATTTCTGATTTGGTACAAGATTCCATTTGGATTAATGGACGGACTGATCAAATGGAATGGAATTTTCCGTTATTTGGTCAAATTAAATCATTTTTAACCAGACAGAATTTGCAAAAAAATATCTGGAGTGCTATTGAAGTTTTCAAAAGTGCCGCATTTTTTGCTGCATTTTTCATCAGAATTTTCGCATTTTTGCCGCATTTTTTGGTCAAAAAAGGCAAACATCGCATTTTAATGGTTTGGAGATCGCTACCCTGCACATGATATGAGAAAATATACACCATAAAAGAGAAAAATAGAATAATTTTGATCATTCTTTGGCCCATGCCCTTCTTAACATGGCAAAATGGTCATCCGCGCCTTCGTTGCCAATCAAATTTTGGCCATTGATTATGTCGCGCAGTGCCAATGGTCGGCCTCCGCCGGAAGCGTAATGTTCCCTGGGTGCGGCACAATTCTCCGGCGATACGGAAGAAGTTTGGCCATTCCGAAGACAAAAAAGGCTGAAAAATCGCCGCCGC
>LDKF01003520.1:0-16794 GCA_001026735.1 Rotylenchulus reniformis | reverse complement strand
AATTAATTTATGAAAATGTTATCAAATTAATTTTGTAAGGTATAATTTAAAAAATTCTTCCCATTGCACAATAAACAATTATTGTTTATTGCTTATTATCCAAACTGACAGATTTCGTAAAACTGATAAATTCTTTTAGTACAATATTACACCGCATATTTCTATTATGACATTAGCATAGGGCAATAAAGTTACTGTATCTGGGAAACCATGCCGCAATGGGCACAAATCTGTGCAGGCACTGGCGCATTCGGAAGCGGCGCGACATCCGCGGACGCCTCGCGGTTCTGCGGTCCAAAGAGTTGGCCAATGTTTGGCCAATTCCGCTGGCCCAGTCCAAAAAGCCGAAGGCCAATCCATTTGTTGGTCTTCCCATCCTTCGTCGCATGTTGAACAGCCAAAATATAAAGTGTTATACACTGTTTTTAGAAAATAAAATTTATCATTTTAATTGATCATGAAAACCCGGATTGAAGTTGCGATTGAATCTTAAAATTGATACTTAAACTTAGTTAAACTTCTAGTTTTCTTTAACGTTTTTGGCAAAAAAAATCTATCAGGCTTTTCTTGATCATTGGGGAAAGGTTATAGAGACAGGAGAAATTATTTTATTAAATATTTTTTGTATGTTATTGAGTTGTTTGGTGCGGTGTCATGTGAAGCTGTGAAGAGAAAAATTTTAATTTTGAGAAAAAAATAACAAAATAGTTGTTTGGTGAGTTGTTTGAACATTTTTTTGAAAATTCAAAAAGAAAAGAGAAAAATCGAACTGGGTTGTTTTGTGCATAAAAGTTCGAAAAATTAATAGCTTTTCAAATTGATACTGTCCAATTTGATGAAAATTTTAAGGGTTTACTTATTTTGTCAAAAGATACAAGCACTACTAAGTAAATATAAACATGCAATAAGCATGTGTGGAAAAAAGTCCAAAAGGTCCGGTAATGGCCGGTAAAAGCATAGTAGTGATGGCCGAGCTGGAGGGATTAGCTGGACAATCGGGCCAGCTATTATGTCCACAATGACAGACACTGAACAGCACCATCATTCTTCGTTGAATGGAGAAGGCCATTTTATCGAGCAAAATGATGAAATGGTGGAATGAGAATATGCCTTCAGGAATAAAATTTTAAATAAAAATTACAATAAATCAAATCTAATCGCATCAGAATTGATTAGTTCTTATGCAAAATACAAAAATTGCTTTATAAATAAAATAGAGCCCATATAAGTGGCTCAATCTCTCTAGGTTCAACTAAAAATATTTAATAGATATTAATTAAAAAAAACAAATTTATTGAAACCTTATCTTAATCACAGAAAAGTTGAATAATTTGTAATTTACCCTAGTTTATGAGATTTTAGTGCTTAAAAAAATAAAATTATTGATCACACAACATGGCCATTTGGATATGTTTGAATGATTTTCGTGCCATCCTCCGAATTTCTTTGAGTGCCGGTATGCCGCTGTAGATCCGGAGTTGCAAATTCTGTACCATCGGTCATAATGGTCACCAACTAAAAAAACACACAATTAGAATCAGAAACACTATTGGCATCCCTTTACATTTTAATGCAATTATGATTTTTTTATTTTCCATTTCCATAAAATTTTAACTTGTTAAGATTATCTCAGTTCCAAATTTACAATTCTTTAGCTGAAATATATTCTGAGAATTTTTTTTTTATAAATATGCATATTTACCTATCAGTTTTTTGATTAAAAAATTCTATAACCTAACAAATAATGCATACATGTAAGCGGTTGGATTTGGAATAAAATTAACTATTTAGAATTAAAAAATGCTTTACACAACTATTTTTGATATATATTTTTCTGCACCCAAAATACCTTTTTGGCCTTCTGTTTCTCCCGTCTTTTCACATATTTGCGATGACGCCAATGTTTAATGGTCCATCGGAGCAGAGATTTGGCCGTGAGCAGAACCATGAACAGCAGCAGAATGGCCGCAGTGCCGATGCCCACCATTGGGTCGTAGTTGTTGAAGAACTCATCCGCAGTTTTGGCCGGGTTGTAGCTGAAAAGGAATAATGGTACAAATAAGCCAGTCAAAATAAAAAATTATTATTTTAATAATATCATCTTTAGCAGAGTTTTTTTTATTTTCTGAGTTCAATAGATGGGTTTTGAATTATTTTCGAAAATGACACCTTTTAGATACGGTCTCTAATCGAAAATAAATGCAGATTCAATTAACCTTGATTTTTAGCACAATTTTTTATTGAGTAACATTTTTGCCAAAAAATTTTAATAAGAAATAAATTAAATTGATTAAGTTAATCTTCATATTAGGAGAAAATTGATGTTCTTGAAAAATAATTCTTCAAGCAAATAACGCAAAAACTGTTTAAGACCGATTTAAAATATTATATACAGTATGTAACTTCTTATAATAATATTTACAAAACATATAATATAATAATAAATAAAGCTATAAAACTTATTCACTCCATAAAATCTCGTTTGTCCGGTGGTCGACACAGAGGCTGGCAAGGTCTTCGATCGTATAGCATTTTATTCTGTAAAATATCGGCAATATTTTTTTTTTGGAAATTTGGCAATTTAGCTTAAATAATTCCCGTGAAGGGGCCAATTAGATTTCCATTGTGAGAAGATTTCGAATATCTATCAGTGTAAAAGAGTAAAAAGGAAGAAAATATTGATTCAAAAAAACAAAAAATGTAAAACTAAGAGATTTTTTCTTACAAAGAATTGATTTTTCCGCTAATAAAATTTGGCATTATCTAAGATATTAAAAATAAGCCCAATTATTAAGGTTTTAATTATTTAATTTTCATCCATATGCTTTAAAAAATAATTTAAAATTAATTTTTTTCATAAATATCGACTTACTTCCATGGCCAAGCTCATAGTTCCGTCCAAAATTTGACAAATAAAAATTGGGTAAGGGGAGTTTTGGCCGAAAATGAGCTCATCTTGGCGGAAGTTTGCTTACTTCTCCCGCCCCTTGCTACTGGGCTCTACTCATTTTTTGCCCCTCAAAAAATTCCCTCGGGGATTTGCACAACCATTTTCTGCAAAAATTTAATGTGAATTTGTTTGAACAAAAATTTCAATAATTTATTCAAAAAATTAACTACATTTTTTCCAGAAAATCAATAAATTTTATTAAAAAAAAACTGAATTATAAATAAAATATTGCTTATATAACTTTTGAATTTTAAATATCTTTTTAAGTTCTTAAATTTAAACGGATATTTTTATTTTGGGTCAAATCACAGGCAAGAGGCCAAATTTGGAAGACCAATTTATAGAAAGCAGTAGAATCTGAAATTTTTGGCCATTTCATATTGGAACTGGCTAAGGTAGGAAATCTGAAGTAAAATAAAAGCCTTTTTAGCTGGCCTTGAATTCTGACTATCAGACAAGAAAAATAAAAAGTTTTGAGTCATAAAATTTTCTTTTTAATTTGGGACTTAAAGACATCCAAAGAAACTGACAAATGGGTTGTTGTTTTCCCTGACGGAAAAAGAGTTCTCAGACCAATCCATTGGATTGGCCCCTATAAAAAATTGGGGCCAAGCCCAATGTCCCGGGGCCAAATTGACTTTGGGGGCCAGCAGTTGTCGGGGCGGGCTTCGAGGACACTTTGAGAGGGATTTGTCGTCGCTCCAGCGACGGGCTCCCCAACCCCCGGGGACCCTCACTAATCTTCCACTTTGGCTCTTTGTAAATACTTGCACAATGTCGTCAATGATTTTCACCATTTTCAAAGAACCCAAAGGGTCGATTTTCTATTGCACTGTCATTGATTTTATATTGAATAAATATTCTTTTATAAATATTAGCATTTATTATTGAATATTGTGTGTTAAAGTACAAAAATTAGAATTGGGAATATTTATTTTTTAATAGAAGTATTTTGGTTACTTTTTTATTATTGCAATGATACATATATACATATACGTTAAGTAAAATGAAAATAGCCACTCGTGAGAAACGCTTTGAATAAGGGATTTTTTGAAACGAACATTTGTTATGCATTTTGTGGCAGAAAAAGGCCATCGGTTTTTAAATAGGTAAATTATTTATCGCAGGACATGCTTCATAAAATCATTTCGATAGAAAAAAATTACAAATTCTAAGCGTTTTTTACGCGGATTTTAATTAAAACGAATAAGATATTTTTTGTTGAAAAGTATGTACCGCCCTTTTATATAGAAGAAAGGAAAAAAATATGATATCTAAGTTTATCACCGAATGAGCTAATCCTCCGTGGTCTCCTGGGAAAATATAGAAGAGAAGCTGAACGTTCTCATTCCATGATTTTTTTAATAATGATTAGGAATCTTATGTTAGCTACGACATTACGACCCCGACATTTGCGACTCTCGCTATTAATAGAGAACCTAGAGATTTGGATGTCAAAAAATAAACATAAGGTTAGTGGATCACTGGGATTTATGAGCCTCATTTGGATGGCATTTATTCAAAAAATTATTGAACAATAATAAATTCTCTAATATAAGGCCCCTTTATTATAAGGCCTCCCTTCAACCGAGGTTGAAAAATATAAGGCCTAGGCCTTATAATAGAGAATTTATGGTATATTATTTATAAAAATTCGCTCACATAAAACTAAGCATTAAAAATGGTTTTGATCAATTTTTATTTTTACATTATTTATTTTATCGAATTAATATTAACACATTCATAAAATGAAGTTCAACTGATTATAGCCTTGACAATTCCTAAAAAAGACAAAAGCAGCCTCCTTGTGCTGGTGGACTTGTTGATCGTCGACGAGATTCTGACCCTCTGCTAGGTGTCGATTCTTCCCTTGCCAATCCAAACTCTTCTTCCTTCTGCCGGGGATTTAATAGAAAAAATTATTCAAAAATTGATCAGCAATGATTTGATTTCAGTTGATCATGATCATTAGAGCTGCCAAACATTTGGAAATCCATTTTTTCTGTTAACCTTTTAATATGCATTTTTTGATCCATCTTGTCCATTGCCATTTTGTAAGAAATTTTTACTATTTTATTATTTTTTTCCTTCATAAAAATTGCTCAAAATGATTAAAAATGAATTTTTGCGGAATTTTTTTTCCAACATTTCGACAAATCTTGTCTATAATCGGGAAAATATTTGGCAATTTTCATCCATATTTACCAGCCTAGTTTTTTATTTATAATCAGTTAACAAGGATCGATTTTCTTTTATATGTTAGAGGATTATCACTGTACATTATAAATGTTCTTAACTTTTGTTGACCTGAATTTGTTGTGCCAATGCTTGGTCAGCTTTCATCTGTCTTCGACGGGATTTAGATTGATCTGAAAAGCCATTGGAAAATATTACTTTTTTATATTAATAAAAAAATCATTGAACAATAAAGGCTTGATTTTTTATTAAAAAAATTTCTTTTTGATTTTTTGGATTGTCGACGCGTTCCTGATGCCTTTGACGAAGAGGATGTTGGCACAGCATTGAGCTTGCATTCCTCCATCTGCTGGTGATCAATGATAGTGAAATAATTGATCATTGATCAGAATTATTACTGATTTTATACAAATCATTCATCACATTTACCTACCTGCATTTGATGTGCCAATAAATGGTCCGATTGCATTTGTCTTAGGACTTGGGATCGTGATTGTCCTAAAATTTATGTTTATCCTAAATTCTTTTAAATGGTATTATTATAGCAATATTCTCATTAAAGTTTTGGGAGATTCCCTACTCCGATTAAAAGGCTTCTCTGCAGAATCGAAGTACGGAACCGGTGCCAAATTTAAAGGACGGAGCTCGGAGTTGGAGCCTAAAAATCTGACGGCTTCTTTCAATTTTTCAATTTTTGGCGTTATATAAAAAGGTGCAAATAGGTATATTATTACCGTCGTACTTCTTTTATTTAGTTAGGATTTTCGTGTACTAATGTATTTGATCCATCAAAATGCAAAAGATATAAAGATAACAAAAATGATGCGTTAAAACAATACCTATTCTTTCTAAAATACCTAAGTCTCTCCCTCTCTTTGGAACAGTTAGCCGTTAAAATTTGAATGTCGTAGAAGTATATAATCCTTTGCGAGCAATGTACTCGTTAAAAGTCTTGAAAAGTGTTAGAATACTAAGTATGAGGAAGAATGCCAAAGTTAGCGGTGAGAGTGATAGTCCGGCATGATCTCACAAGTTAGATCTATAATCCGGGAATCAAATTGGATCAGATCTTTTTGATGTTCCAGTTTCTAATAAGTTAAATTTTATATCATCAATGTTGGATAAGTTACATTATAGCGATTAACTTTATCTGCCATTTTCGGATTCCGTAGCGTTTGGAAAGATAACATATAATCCGGGTGACTAGAAAAACAATGACATGAAACCAAATTCTGCTGAAACCCTAATCCGTTCAATGTTTATTTCTTTAAAAGTCTTTAAAATGATTAAAAATATTTAAAATTAATGGCCTAAACCAGGAAAATTTCACATTGAATAATCTTCAAAATTAAAATTTTGATTCAAAATTAACCCTGTAAACCATTTTGAAAATAAAGGATACAAAAGAGGATGAGAACCATTGTCTTATTTTATGTAGAGAGAATAGGTATTAATCAAAAAATCATTCTTATTCTATTTTCAGGAACCCTTTCAGATATCCGAGTTGAAAAGCCAGAATCACATTTGACAAGTTCAATTACATAAAGTTGAATTTTTAAAAACAATCTGAAAACTAACTCACTCAGTTGGACTGGCGAGCCTTGCAACCATGCCCACCACTCTTCATGATAGTTTCGTTGCTGTTGTTCATGATCATATGTCATTCCACCATCAGCATCTTCGTTCGGTTTCAACTTCTCAATCAGCGAACAAAGATAGTTGCACACCTCTTGTGGGTTCGATGCTACATAGTTTAGCAACACTTCGGCCAGGGTCGACAAATAACCTGGCGTGCACTAAAATGCGAGTGGAAAGTGTTAAAAGTAAAAGGTGTTTCAATTAAACATACAAAATTGTTTCTTAAGTAAAATGCCGATTTTGAATTTCAACCGAATTTGGAAAGTTTTATTTCGTTAGGCCAAAACTATAATAAGTATACCATATGTAAAAAATAATTTTTTTTTCGTTTTTGTTGAATAGATTTTTGAATTTAATGAAAATGTTCGTATATAAATATAATTTACTGCTTGATTATATATGTTAATTAAACCGATATTAACATATACAATGGCAAAAATAATTAATTGGTAGAGGATACGATAAGATTAGTTTAGATATACACACCGAAGCCATTAAACGAAAGGCTGTGCGCAGATAGCTGGGCGGACTCTTAATCGAGATTGGGAAAATGTAGAAAATAGTCCATGCTGAAATTTAGATTTCAAAAATGGAAATTTAAATTTAAAATATTTCTTGGTGGAATTAGAAAAGTATAACAGTTAATATTTGAGAAAAATTGAAAATCATCGGGCCTTAGAAAATCTTTGAATGATTTAAATGCATTTCCAATTCCAAAAATATTATGTTTTAAGTGGGAAAGAATTAGCCAAAATTTTTCCCTAAATTATGTATTAGAAGGTTTGAAATTGTGGATGGAATTTACGAAAAGAAAGAAAAATTAAAATTAAGGAAAATTTTAAAAATTCTAAAAAGATATTTAAATTTTGATAATCTAGTAATTTTCCCAGAATACTCTGATTTTCAGACATTTTGCTGGGCCTCACGCGACCATTGGACCAGCTGGTCTAGCTTTCTCCATTCTCTCCGTTCTGTTGGATGTGAATAGAACTGTTTGACGGGACCATAGAAGTCCAGGAACAGGTCCACACACATGGACAGCAACATCAGGTTCGGGTTGGGGCTGCACTCGAACCAGAACAGAAGGGCCTGAAAACTGAGTTTAACAATGGAAAGTGTTAAAAATTAAAATAATTTTTTAGATTTTTTTCAGAGTAAAAAATTGTCCTTAGAAATAAGTACAGTGAAAATGATTTTTTTTACCCTGAAGTTGGCCGAGGAAATGCATTAGCAACGCCGCTGAACAGAAAAGTAACTTCTTCTCAGTTCTACTTGCGAAAAGAAGCAGAAAATGAAAGGGAAAACAGGGTAGAGAAAAAGAGCATGAGAGAAAACAAAGTGGCAGAAGGAAAAGAGAAATATCTGCTTACGGCGGCGCTAACTACATAACAACGGCTTACGAAAGACCAAATTCCGCACTTTTCGATGTTTCGTTGTCTGCATTTTGTAATTCCATTCTCTTTTCAGAGGCTTTTATATTTCCCACTGCAGGGTTGAAAAAACATTTTTACTTGTAGCATTAATGTTTATGGATAAATTCAGTCCCAGAATAAAAATAAAATAAATTTTTATGGATATTTAAAATAATTTAAAGTTGGTTGTATACTATACCTATACGCCTATCGCTACAAAAGCGATAGGCGTATAGGTATGTTCGTTTTATTCTTCTGAAACGAAAGAAATATCATGCAGAAAAGAGAGACAGGAAAGAAATTATTTAATAGTAGGAAACAGAATTTCGCTTAAAAATACAGATTAAAGGAAAATTGAAATATTTTTATGGCACCGGTATAGTATTGCGATGTAATAAGGTAGTGAGAATGGAATAAAAAAGCAAAGATGCTAAAGGAATAAGCACAATTATTTAATTCCCATGAGTGAAACATGATGAAACCTTTTTTTTTGATCGCATAGTACCATATTAGAAACTAAAATAATTATGGAGACTGTAAATAAGTATACCTGTACTACTTTTTGGCCCATTTCCCGGTCGCCACCACTGTGTATGGCCAAAGCGTTATTTGTCATTCGTTTTACTCTTCTGCTACTGACGGCGTTATCGGCGTCAGAAATTGAACTAAGGGCGAATACGATGAGAAGGAACGAATTTTTCAAAAGATTTTTCATCTTTTTAGGTCAAAAATAATATTTGTTAAATTAAGCTTTCTAATTTCTAAAAAATTGTGAATTAATTTTATTGGAAATATACAATTTAAATAATTTAATGATTATTAAAATTAAAGTTACTAAGATTTCAACTCAAGGGAAAATTAATTAATAGGTAATCGTTTAAAATGTTTTTGTTTCAATGGATTTAAATATTTTTGATATCATAAAGTATTAAAAAAAAAGAATAGGTAGGTATTTTGACAGTTGGTTTTCATCGAATTTTAAATAAAATAACAATGTATTCTAAAATATTAAGACACTGAGACATTGTTTTGATTATATTTTTCTTATTAATTTTCCATGTCCTAATGACTTTGGCATGGAACAAATAGGCAATAAACGGAAGTTACAAATTCTGTCTTGGCTTGTTAACAAGTTCTTTTAATTCATTTTTTGTTAATGTTTTTGAGGAAAACATTTAAATCCTATTACCCTATTAGACTTCCTTCATTCCAAGCAAAAAAGTTCATCAAAATATTTTTTCGAAAATTAAATTTGAAAAATAATTCATTAAAGCATGCTAACAAAGCTGCATTTTGGATAAAATTAAAAAAAATGAGGGAAAAATAAGATCCGTAAAAAATAATTCCCATCACTCCTTTCTTAAATTAAATGCTTAATTTTATTTGAGTGAATAAATCCTGGAAAGCTTTTTTTATTACAAAATGTATAATAAAAAAATGCATCGTTCCATAAATCAGACAAATGCGTAGCCCAATAAAGTGACCAAAAAAAAATAAAATAAATTAAAAACGGAGCGGACTATTATGATATTCTTATACAAAACCCAAAAAGTTGTTTTTATTTTTTCATTTTATTGGTGGCGGACTTGTTGAATTTGTTATCAGCGCAATTATTCAAGCTCTATAAAATCTAATAACAAGAGTTTGAAAACCCAAAAGTAAATTTAATCCCATATTTTAATAAGGAAATTTTAGGACAAAATTTTGTTTTTACTTATATTGCAAAATTTAATGAGATTACTGTATTCTTTCTAATATAAGGGCCTAGGCCTTATATTTGTCAACCACCGTCGAGAGGGAGCCTTATGAGGGAGGCCTCATATTAGGGGGAGGGCCTTATTTTTTCAAATGCTGATTGACAAATCTTTTTAATTTTCAAAATTCAGGAGATTCATCACTTAA
Organism: Rotylenchulus reniformis; assembly: GCA_001026735.1. NCBI lineage: Eukaryota > Metazoa > Nematoda > Chromadorea > Rhabditida > Hoplolaimidae > Rotylenchulus > Rotylenchulus reniformis. The sequence goes on along the minus strand of LDKF01003520.1, from coordinate 6,696 downwards.
TCTTTCACTATCCTCATCTTACAAAAAATCATTCTGATCAAATTGAAAAAAACAACTAGGAACCGTTATTAGAATTGTTTTCAGAATTCTAGTTGTCACTTCCAATAATATCAATTTCTTCATTATTATTCATTCTGGATCTAATATAAAAACTAAAAAAATGACAACATTGATGGATTTCACAAAATTAAAAAAGAGACAACCTTGATGGATTTTTTTTAGAAAAAGCGATAGCTAATTCAATGCTTGGGAGAAATTTATTGATAGCATATTCAATCCCGTCGGAACTCGGAAGGAGAGCCTTAAATTAGGGGAAGACCTTATATTTTTCTACCATCTTATATAGGGGCATATATTGTAGGGAGGCCTTATAATAGAGAGAATACGGTAATCAATGTGAAACTTTGAGTATTTTCGCACAGTACATGAAAATACCAATACTACTAAAACATTTTTTTAGAAATAATGATCCAAATGATAGACATATTGCGAAACAAATAAATGAATAAAAAATGAAATATGTATGGTCAGAAAAATATGGAAATGGATTTGTTGAGTGATGGATCCTTGGAATTTTGAATCGATTTTAAATTAAAATAAATTATACACCAGAGGCATGGTTGAAAAATATAGTCGTAATCTCTTCTCTAATAGAATGATAGTCTCTAATAAATAATGGTAACTTTTGACAAAGGTTGAAAAATATAATGGATAAAAAAATAATTACGGTATTCTTGTAATCACCCTCAAAAATACATAAATCTATCAGAAAATGACCCCGGCTAATTCAGAGTTCAATGTGGTCGTAAATAATCATGATCCGACAGATGAGAAAGGTCACCCGAATACTCGAGACGGAACTTCCGGAATAGATTATCATCATTCTTATCATAATTATCATTTTTGCCAAGATTTTCGTCCTCTTCAAATCGGACAAATTTGCTGATCGTGGTCTGCCCAACGGCGGCCCAATGACCGGTCAACAGCTCGTGGATCAAGCTGATGATACCACTGTGGCTGATCAGCACAATGTGGCGGGCTTAACGATTAGAAATTTACCAAAAAAAGAAGAAATTGAACAAGGTGAATGAATTTTTGTGAAATGGAAAAATATTATACAAAATTCATTTAAAACAGATATGGATATTCCAACAATCACTTTTTACATAAAAATTTACCGCAAAAATTTTGCCCGGGAAAATTGATATAAATAAATATACTTTAATAAATACCCGGACAGCAATTTTTACCGTCTTGGTTGTCCTGCAAAATGCGAAGAAGTGTGTGTATCAGGACGAGATTGCAGTCTTGCATCTCTTCCCGGGGACGGGTTTTGCGTTCTTTTGCCATTAATTCTAATGCTCTAAAAATAAAAATAAAATATTTGTAAATAATTTTTGTTGGATTTTACTTTTTACTATAGATAGGACGATAATTTGGATCGGCTAACGGGAATTCTTTGTGCAATTTTTCCTTGTCCAAAAAGCCAATCTTGACAGAGCATGGTTTGAAGAACTAAACAAAAATTATAAAATAGTTTGAGTAAAATATGAAAAAATATTTTACCTAAAAACTTCTTTGGTCTTATTAGCTANAGAAGTGTGTGTATCAGGACGAGATTGCAGTCTTGCATCTCTTCCCGGGGACGGGTTTTGCGTTCTTTTGCCATTAATTCTAATGCTCTAAAAATAAAAATAAAATATTTGTAAATAATTTTTGTTGGATTTTACTTTTTACTATAGATAGGACGATAATTTGGATCGGCTAACGGGAATTCTTTGTGCAATTTTTCCTTGTCCAAAAAGCCAATCTTGACAGAGCATGGTTTGAAGAACTAAACAAAAATTATAAAATAGTTTGAGTAAAATATGAAAAAATATTTTACCTAAAAACTTCTTTGGTCTTATTAGCTATATTTATATTGTTGCTTATACTAAGCCATATGCAAATTTTGGATTAGAGTTAGTTAAAATTATTTTTTAAATTTATGATGTCCCAGCAAGGTTTTTTGGGTACAAAAAAGCCCTTCGATTTTCCGAAAAAAGTTTCGGGAAAAATTATTCTTAATAATTTTCAATCTGGCTACTTGCTTTATTAAATATTTATATTTAGCAGAAAAAAATCTGGACAAATAATACTGACTTCGGTTAGCCCCGGCTCTATGTTGATGTACACTTGGGGATGGTAATGTTGATGTTCACCTTCTCTTAGCAGTCCACTGGCGGTTTGCATAGTTCGCTTGAAGGGCGAAGCGTACACTTTGTCCACCGGAATGTATTGGAACCTGTCAAAAGGTTGCATAAATTTTGAATATTTCGAATTTTTATTTAATTTTTTATTAGGGTCCAGATTTTGTGTATTTTTGCATAAATATTGATTTATTAGTTTTGAATAAAGACTAAAAAATTTTCCGAACCATTTTCCGAGTTCCTTGGCCTGTTGAATTGAACATCTTGTCTAGCGGAACATCTTGTCTAGCAAGTGGATCTTGACCATCCAATGTGTCAAACCAGTTTTTGGAGACATTATCCAGGCGTTGGGCATGTCTGATCACCCAAAGCGTTTGATTCACCACCGGACGCTGATCTGATAGGTAGGTAAAATAATCATTCTGATTGCATAAGATAGGTACCATCTCTTTCAAGTTCCTCTCAATAATAAAAAATTCTTACCATTTGTCCAAAATTGGTCCGTCTCCTGTAAATCTTCTGGCATCCAGATGATACGAGTTTTTTGCAATGCATTTTTTAGCTCCACAAGTGTCTCCAAATAATCGTTATATTTATAATCAGATTTTGGATAGTTTTTCCTCTGGTAATATTTCAATTTCTCCTGGAGCAAAATTTCGGCACCTTCCATATCGGCTTTATACCTTTGCATTTTCTCCTCATATCTTTCCAAATCCAGAATTTTTCCTTTCAATTCCAACTTTCTTAAGGCCTTAATAGAATTTATTAATTTTCAAGAAAATAAAAATCAAATTTTACAGTTCCAAGGTCTTTTTGATGCGCACCATTGCTGTTGAGAAATGCGGAAAGAAAATAATGTCCGATTGTGGCATTTTGAACTCGATAAATTAAAGAGATGCCATCCAAAATCTATTTTGGCCGATCGATCTGATGACTTGTTATTTCTCCAGCCTTATAAAAATAATAAAAAATGAAATTTATAGCCATAATTGCCAAAAATACATAATATTTGGACAGAGCTTGCCCATCCTCCACAATGGCTTCCTTCTCAATTTTGTCCAATTTTTGATTCCATCCCTTAAGATTTTGACGAAGTTTTTGAAAATAAATGTTCGCTCTCATGGAATTTGTGGGAAAATCCCAAATCTGCGAATCCCNGATTGTGGCATTTTGAACTCGATAAATTAAAGAGATGCCATCCAAAATCTATTTTGGCCGATCGATCTGATGACTTGTTATTTCTCCAGCCTTATAAAAATAATAAAAAATGAAATTTATAGCCATAATTGCCAAAAATACATAATATTTGGACAGAGCTTGCCCATCCTCCACAATGGCTTCCTTCTCAATTTTGTCCAATTTTTGATTCCATCCCTTAAGATTTTGACGAAGTTTTTGAAAATAAATGTTCGCTCTCATGGAATTTGTGGGAAAATCCCAAATCTGCGAATCCCGATCGTTGACTATGGCATTTTGCCGGAAATGCGCATCATGATGGTGTACAAAACTGAGACCGTCCAACACCGACAAAGTCCTAAAAAAATAAAAAATTTAATGTTATAATGAACAAAATTCCGAAATTAATTTAAGAATAAAAAATTACCAAAAAATAAAAATGGAAATTTAATAGCAGAAAAATTGTTTAGCATTTGCTAAAATTGTGTTAAATATAATTTTTAAATATATATATACGCTATTTTCTGTAAAATAGAAATTATAATCTAAAAAGATATTATAATAAAATATCATATTATATATACCCAAACGTATTGTATTGAAAAAAGGTGATGATCATGAACCAATTTAACGATAGGAACAAAGTTTCAATCTTCATGAATCACTTTATTCGGCTAATTGTTCGAATTTTTACAGGAAAACTAACATTTTAACCCTGATACATTTTGGAATTTAAATATTTATATGTAACTACGCTCACTTAAAATCGGCGCAAAAATTCCATTGAATTGGAAATTTATTTTTGGCTCCAAGATTTTATGAAGGGGAAGTTTTCTTTAAGAACTTTCTCTCTGCATCTTTTGCATGTGTACTCTTTTATCGTTATGTTTCTCTGTTACTTCAGTGAAAGATTCGCTTCATAAAATTCTTGGTTCAAAGCAATTCAATCGGCGCCCAATTTTCATTTTACTTCAGCGATTTAGAATTCGTTTAGATTAAGAATTTAGAAAAAAATATTTTGTGGAATTTGCATCTTAAAATCTCTTCCCAAAGAAATTACGATGTAATAAATATTACCAAGGTTGCACGGCATCATTCTCAGGTGTATTTTGAGAAGAAGCAGGATCCTGATCAGAAGAATGGCTACCATCATCATTAGTGGCAAATATGAAAGACAAAATGGCAAGGATTTCGCCGAAAAATAGCGCCAAAATGAGTTTCATAGTCACCGAATGATTTACAAATGGTTTGTGAACACAAATATGTTGGCTTATAAAGTCATCATTTCCATGTTTTCATTGATTATCGATATCGAAAAAAGGATGGTTTAAATCATTTTGGCATTTTATCGAGGACCATAAAATTTATCCAAATCATATTATGTATTTTCTTATCGATCATTATTATATATACAGAGAAACCAAAATATTGTGCTATATTTGTGTGAGATTTGCATTTTGCAAATCCAAATTGATTGTAATAAACATTGAAATTAATTTCATTTATCCAAAATATATGCATATATGCTTATGAATAGCTTGAAAATCTAAACACATTTTGGCTAGTTGGCTATTAAAGATGTGATATCCCTAATTAAAAATAATTATATTTTATATTTCTCTTCCATTTTCATCTCATCGCCCCTAGTTTGATATTAATGTTTGGAGATTCAGAAATAAGGAATCAAAATGGATTAAATGGTGCTGGGTCTTTAAAAAAGGCCCAATGTGGGCGTTAAAAAAAGTGCCAAATGCAAGAGCTTGGCCGAGAACTTTTTTGTTAGACTATTTAGACAAAAAGTATAAAAGGCAAAATTGTTCATAATTTAATGCTGATTCGAAAGGTATAAAAAATTTTTCCGTAATTCTAACAAAAAGTTCGAAATTTTCCCGAAATACTGAAAAATAATGTTTTTAGGGGATATTTCGAACTTTTTGTTCGAATTTCGAAATAATTTTTATACCATTCGAATCAGCGTAAAATTCTGCACAATTTTGCCTTTTTTACTTTTGGTTGCCTTTTATACTTTTGGTCTAACTGGTCTAACAAAAAAGTTTTCGTACAGATTGGCCGCATTGGGCCTTTTTTTAACGCCCACATTGGGCCTTTTTTTAAAGACCCAGAACCGGATTAAATATTGGCTTTGGACTCGTTGAAATGCTAAATTGTCACAGATATATCAATCTTCGCAATTCTTGAAAATATTTTACATTATAATTGATTTTTTCGAATAAGTAAAAAGTAAAATTTTGGAATGACCGAGAAATAATTAGTAATTATTTCTCGGTCATTCCAAAATTTTTTTTTAATAGTAATTATTAATTACTATTAAATGAATGCCATTGTGAATATAAAGATTAACATCATTTCGAAAAAATAAGGACAAAAATAGAAAAATTGGCCAAAAAATTAATGTTAAATAGACGTTTTTCGAAAAACTTTTTGCAACATTCGGAACCGCTTCTAAGTTTTATGGAAGGAAAATGCGCATTCTAAAGGTGATTTCCTTGCGACACAGGGGGCACAAATTTGTTTTATCCTTCAATTTGTCCGAACACTTCTCACAAGTGGCAATATGTCCGCATGGGCCGAAGGCAATTTGGCGCTAAAATTCAAAATTAAATTCAAAAAGTTATCATTTTTACTTCTTGCGTCATACAAATTGTGCACATTCGACTCTCATCGACCATTTTCAAGTCTTAAATTTTCAATTTTCTATTTATATAATAAATATTTCTCCAAACCCTATTTTTACCAGTTGTCCAAAATTGGTCCACCTCCTGTATATCATCTGTCATCCAAATGACCTGAGCCTCTTCTAGCGTATTTTTAAGGTCCACCAGTGTGTCCAAATAATCAATATAATTATAATCAAAATTAGAGAATATTTCCTAAACAAAAAATGATTTTTATATATTTAAAAAGGGATTTTTTGCCCATTTCCTGACTGATAAATTTTCCGAATTTTAGTGGGTCTTTAGAGCGATTGGCATAGTCTGGCCCAGGTTAGGCCAGTTCTGATTTTTTCACAAGTCATTCTTCATACTATCGGGCCGATTCAGAATGCCGAGTTAGAAATGGATAGATCTGACCAGCCTGTGCCCAGCCCCGATCTATGTAGAAAGTGATTAGCAATCACCAGATTCGTCCCCGTATAAAAAAAATTTCACACCACCTTTTCAGGTTCATACCACCTTTTCTTTCGGAGCTTCTTCTTCAACATATTTTCAACATCTTCCATATCGGCTTTATACCTTTTCATTTTCTGCTCATATCTTTCCAAATCTAGAGATTTCCCCTTCAATTCCAACTTTCTTACAGCCTTAATAAA
>LDKF01003519.1:750-11550 GCA_001026735.1 Rotylenchulus reniformis | reverse complement strand
AAAAAAAAAATAAAGAAAAAAATTTGTTCGACATTTCGAATTTCGGTCTAAAAAAGTTCGAATCTCGAAAAACTGTATGCGCCATTGGGTTTAGCACCCCTGAAAACCCCCGAGTGAAGCGCGGTATTACAAAAAACGTGGTTTTCAAAAGAAAAATTTTCGGGACGGGTAAACTTCATGATTGCCAACTTTAGATCCTGGCCAAAACCTTCACCAGCTATGGACTGTGCGAACAGGCTGTGGACTGTTTCCTAAAGGTGATATGAACTTTCCGAATATAAATATGAATTTTTGCGCAATTTTTCAGTCAAATCGGATTAGCGACGCGTTTGAGACGTGCATCAAGCTGAACAAGTGGGACAAGGCCGCTGAACTGTCGGACAAGTACCAGTTGGCCAATGTGGAGCATTTGTTGAGCCAATACGCACTTCAAATTGTGGGCAACCAAACCAAGAATCTGGCGATGGCACAACTGTACCGGAAGGCCGCCAAATTCCTGCAAGCCGCCAAAATTGTCTACGAAGTCAGCTAATTTGGAACGGGTTATTATGTATAACAGGGATGCCATGTGTTCTGATTTGTTAGATTATCCTGATATTCGACCTCATCAGACTTTGTTTTTTTCCGATTTTCAGGTTATAATGCGTATTCGTTAAAAATGACCAAATTCACATGGAAATTGTTCTCAATTTCAAAAATTTTTTCCAATGGTCCTGTCGTGATCGCCGTCATCCCTTTACTTTGAAATTCGATTTTAAATTTCGAATTTTTATTTTTCTAATTTTAACTTTCCGATTTAGTAAAATTCACAATCAAAATGCTGATTTTTATTTTTATTTTTTGATAAATCCCTGGGTTAAAGGGCTGCTTATGAATCCCGATCTGGCACAGGTGGCGAATGCCGAACACGAGAGACAAGCGCCACCACTGCGTCTGAAGAAGCTGTATGTGATGGGGGCACTGTTGTTGGAGGACCACAAGGAGCAGAGTCAGGCCAAGTTGGCCAGTCTTCGGGAGCAGAAAGACACCAGCATGGTGAGCGTGGGGAAAGCAGATGGAAAGCTTTCAGATCGATGCTGTTAAATTTCAATTTTTCAATGTTCTGCCCAAAATGGGGATCTCGGCCGGGATTTAAATCCTCTTTTTGGATCGGGATTAGTCGTCGGATTTTGATCTCAAATCCCGAAACTACGTTATTCCAGCCGAGATCCCCATTTACACTAGTTCTAAACCTGGAAAATGGACAGGATCAAGACTGATATGCAAGGACACACAAATCTTTTCTGAATATGTCCCAAAAGAATTACTACTTTCAAAATTATTTAAAATGGTGTCAACCCAACTCATCACCACAGTAATTTGCACCTAACTTTTTTTAGAAACAACTTTATGGAATTATCTTTCCATCAAACGATAGAGCTTTAAAAAGCTATAATCCCATAAAATTTTGCTCAATTTGGCCATGTAATTAAAAAGTTATGGCCAAAATACTGTAAAAAATGGCCAAAACCCATCATTTAGGCCATAACTTTTTAATTACTTGGCCAAATTGAGCAAAATTTTATGGGATTATAGCTTTTTTAAAGCTCTATCGTTTGATGGAAAGATAATTCCATAAAGTTGTTTCTAAAAAAAGTTAGGTGCAAATTACTGTGGTGATGAGTTGGGTAATGATGAGTTGGGTGGTGATGAGTTGGGGGAGACCCATTTAAAATATTTCGGATTTATTGGTCCTTTGATTCAAAAAAATTTTTTTTTACATTTGATGCATTTATCGATACCCGAGAGGGTCATTTTTATTATTATTTTTGGTGCCAAATTTTCATGGCATTCTCGAGACTTGCGAATCCTGCATTAATTACCCTTTTCCTATAGGCTACCCTCGCGTTGGAAGGGCTTCTGGTGGAGGACCAAAACCTGAGCATGGAGGATGTGCGGATGCTTGACACAGCTTGGTAAGAGGGCTTGTTATCCTTTTTAAAATTTTTTAAAAATTCCAGGAGAGGCGCAGAGGCCTTTCACTTTTTCATGTTGGCACACTCGCAACTCCACCAAGGTGCATACGATGCCGCACTGAAGACATCGTTGGCACTGACCAGTTACGAGGACTTACTGGAGCCTATCGAAGTGTATTCGCTGCTCGGTAAAAACAATGGATAAAATGCATTTCATCCTCTCAATCAATATGCTATAAAAAAATTTTACATTCTACATTCTTAACTAGGGTGCGGAATTCCCCGCGGGGACGGCTCACCGCGGGGACGGGGACTGGCGACCCTCGCGGGGACGGGGACGGGGACGGGGACAGATTTTCGCGGGGTCCCCGCGGGGACAAGAAATTTTTCTAAGTCTTTTAATTATTGAAAAAAAAATCGAAAAAAAATTTTCCGTCATTAAAAATTCATTTGAAATTAAATAAAAATTATTTTTTTCAAATTTTTCGATAAATCTGGGCACTAAGAAAATTTTCCGAGAAATCTTTGGTCTATAAAAATTTTTTAAATTTTCGAAAAAACTTTTCAAAAATCAATAAATTTAAAAATTTTCGAAAAAATTTCAACAATTTTTTGGTTTATAATAATTTTGGATCTTTTCCGAAGATCTAAGGACTATTTTTTGTAAAAATGAAAAAAAATTATTTCAGATGGGAGGGTAGGGGTCAGTTTGGCGCAGGCCGGTTTGTCCCCACTTTGGGTTGCCGATTACGCTAAAATTTTTTCGATTACGCTAAAATTTTAGAGCGGCCCCGATAGGGGCCGCCGGAGAAAAATTTTCAATATTTTCGAACATTTCTTAAGAAAAATTAGAAAATTTTATTTTTCAAGAAAATTTTAAAATTAGAAAATTTTATTTTTTTTTGAAAAAAGGTTTAGAAAATTTTATTTTTCCGTCATTTTCCCCATTTCTCCCAAAATTATTGATCAATTTTGGCCGATTTCCCCATTCTTAGGGGTGCATTTTGTCCCCGTGTCCCCGCGGGACAAGGCCGCGGGGACGGGGACGGGGACGGGGTCCCCGCGGGGTCCCCGCCGGGACCCCGCGGGGAGCGGGGACCCCGTCGCCACCCTATTCTTAACTATCAAATTTTCCGCTAATTATAAATGTTTGCAGAAGGTTTAGTCCCTGGTTTTTTAATTCCACGCTCCATTTTTTATAATAATGTTGGAAAAAATCAAGTATTTGTTGAAAGCATAGATTTTTATTACTGATGATATGATAAATCTGATTACGAACCCCGCTGATTGTGTAACAAGTACCTTTTCAGATTTTTTTGAATAATTTTTATTGAACCGTTGATGCTCAAAAATTGGTTATTCTTTGGTTTTGATACAACGAATTTTCATGAAATTTGCTCCCTTTGGCTCCAGATCCCCAGGACTATAAGCCGATTCGAATGCAATTTAAAGAATAAGTTTGGTGTAAAATGATAATGGAGCTTAAAGGTAACTATAAAATGAGTCTGACTCATTCGATTAGTCCACATGAGCAAAGTTATAGCCAACATACAATTATTTTTGAATTCTGCCAAAATGATGCGAATTTGGCCATAAATAGCTTCCGTAATAGTTAATGTTTTATTTTTGCGATCAAATTCAAAATTTTGGAAAATTCCAACCCGTCATTCGAGAATTAAAATTTTACCCATTATTCAGCCTTGACAGCCTACTTGAGCGAGTATTACGGCATTTGTTCCAAAGCGTTCATGAAGCTGGAGACGATGCAGCAGATTCCGAAGGAGGAGCGAGAAGTGTACGCGGATCTGGCCATGCATATATTCCTAAAGTGAGTCTTATTAATATGAATCCTCAGATGATTCGGCACCATGAAAAATTTGACACTGAAATTCCAACCAATTATTGGGCACAAATTTTCTTATTTCAGAAAATTTTCTAGATTTTGAGCATTTTTGCTCAGAAGCAAGCTTTATGAAGAAATTTTACTGCATTATGTATATCAGGTCTGGCACTTTCAAAACCAGGTGGGATCAAAAATTTTAGGCACCATCAAATTTTTCAACCCGACGCCTTTAGAGCTTAGGCGCCACATAGTGAAATGTTATGAAAGTTAGGCTGGGTGCCTTTGGCGCCAAGCGTGCAAAAGCGCAATATTTTTTAGTAAACTAACTTGTAAGTCGTTCAGAAAATTCTAAGCAGAAAGAAATTTTGGGTGATAAGCAGTGTTTGCGATGATCCACCTTTTTCGGAAATGATCTGATCTGTTCCTGATCCAGGGGGCTGGATCATCAAAAAAGATCTGATCTGATCCGACCCTCTGGATCAGGATTAGATCAGATCAGATCACGACGCATCATGATCTGGATCAGATCAGATCAGATCATCGCGGATCACCAAAAAAATGATCCAAATAATGAAAAATAAAAATTTTTTAAAGCAATATTGAACATTTATTGAAATTCTTAAATACAAAAATTAATTTTCAGAATATTTCAAAGATATTTACACAGTGAGACGATTGAGTTTAACATATTTTAATATATTAACATATATTTTTGCCAAAATGCAAATCTTGATGCCGGTGCAGCTCCACAGCCCCAGCTCATTAGTCCCAGAAAAAAACCTTTTGGGGTTTCAATTTTTCCCTTGAAATTTTGATTTTTTGAAAAAGTAAATTATTTTTCAAAAGTTTCAATAGATTTCAAGGATATTCAAAGAATCAAAAAGCCAAAAGAGGGAGCTTAAATTCTAAATATTTTTCTTTTATTATTTTTGCGGGATCCATCAAATATAAAGTTTTTGAGTATTTTTTCCCCTTAAGTTAGTTAGTTATTCTTTTAAAGAACTTTTTGTGAGCCATTTGAGAAAATTTTCTCTTTTTCAGAAAAACGATGTTCTCCCCATCGAAGTATCAGTTCTTTTTTACTCAATTTAAATTTTTTTGTCATCGCATTAAATTGAAATTTGAAACTTACTCACATGTACAAGATGTGGTTTGATTTTATCTTATTATTGGGCCGGGATTTTTGAAAATTTTTATTTTTTGTAAAATATATCTTTACCAAAAAATTGGTAGGAATTTTCAAAGAAAAATTGGAAACTTTTGGGAAACATTCTTTTCTGAAGAAAATTTTTGGGAAAAATTCTCATTTTCATTTTTTGTCGAAAATTTTGTGAAAAATTCCAATTTTTGATGAAAATTTGAAAAATTGGATCATTTTTGGATCACGTCAAAAAAAGTGATCCGGGCGTGATCTGATCTGATCCTGGGATTTCAAAAATGATCTGATCCTGATCTGATCCAAGACCTCGGATCAGATCAGGTTAGATCAGATCAGATCATGGATCAGATCATAATTTGGTGGATCACGCAAACACTGGTGAAAGGGAGGGACGGAACAATGAGAGCAAATCGGAGCAGGACGGTCTGTGGTGGGCCGGTCTGTGGCGAAGGGAGTAGAGAGGAAATATCTTAAGTTGAAAAGCGCCATTTGAACATCTTAAAGACGCTAACTTAAAAAAACAAAGACGCTAATTTAAAAAAAATAAAGAGCCGTAGTGCCATTTGAAAATCTTAAAGGCGATAACTTAAAAAAATAGACGCCGCTTTCAAATTAATTTAGAAAGCGCCACAGACCGGCCCGCCACAGAAAGGGGTGTAACGGAGCAAATGAGTGTTCTTCGGTGGCCCAAAGATAAATTTGATAAATAAATTTGCCAGAGATAAATTTGATAAATTGCAGAAATTTTCTTAAGAATTTGAACATTTTTTTGCGCAGAAACAAGCTTTATGAAGAAATTTTACTGCGTTAACAAGTCTGGCACCTTCAAAAATATTGAAATTTTCCAGTATTATTGAAGAAATCGGGTTTAAGGGTTATCCAATTTGTTTCTAAAACTTTATTTAGCGCTACTTGGAAGACGGGCTATCTTGGGACTCAAATTTAGAGTACCAGTCAATTTTTTGAGTACCTTTATTTTAATTCATTCAAAAAATAACTTACCTACGGTAATTTTTGACATTAGATCAGATTCAGACGTCCATTTTGATGTAATGCGTCAGCTGACGTCACTTTTTCAAAAAACTGGAACCCACAATAACTAGCGGTACCCGAGTTGTTGCGAGTTCTACATGCGGCATTTTTTGACGCCAGATACAATATTCAATAAAATTTTAATGAACTTGAGCTCCGCTTCTCAAAAAATTGACTAGTACTCCAAAATAATTTTGATTCCCAAGATAGCCCGTCTTCCAAGTAGCGCCCTTTATTTTCTCCACTCCCCCTTCAAAAGGCATGAGCCAAAGGATGTGCGGGTCTCGCATGTGGAATGTTCGAACTGCGATCAGAAAATCCCTGATCATTCCCTGGTGTGTCCCAATCTGAAGTGCAACTATCGGCCACCCATCTGTGTGGCCAGCGGACAACCGATCTTCGAGGCCCAATTGTGGCTCTGCTCCAAATGCAAACACCGGGCTCGACAACAGGAGCTCACCTTGATGAGATTTTGTCCCTTATGTCATAGCGAATTCAGCAATTGAATACGAAGATGATAAATACCATAAAACTATATTAGAACTAGTGTTCGGCACCGGGCCGGGCCCGGTCGGGGTTTTTTTCGGGGCCCGTGCTCGGGGCCCTGAAAAACCCTGATACCCGGGCCCGGCCCGTTTGATTTGGGAGCTGATCGGGGTTTTTCGGGGTCGGGGTTTTTCGGGGTTTTGGTATCAGGGCCCCGACCCCGAACAAATCAAAAACTCAGGGTTTTTTCGGGGTTATCGGGGCTGACTTTTGAAGCGATTTTTATATATAATATATGTATTTTTTGAATTTTCATTAAATTTTTGATGACAATTTGTCCTATAATTATAACCTCACACAACTTTGTGTGAGGCTGAAATTTCCGGGCTAGGAAAATTCGTCAGCGGAAAATCCGTCAGTGAGAAAATTCGTCAGTGGGAAATTTCGTCAGTGGAGATAAATTTTTAAAAATATTTTATAAGTCCATAAATTCGCTAGTAAACAATGGGCTTAATCAAAAATGCAGTAATCATTTTTATTCAAAATCAGTAATCATTTTAGTTGCGACAAAACGAACTGATGTTAAAATCAGGCCAAAAAATCCATAGAAATGAAATTCTTTTTCCGCCTCTATGTTTTTATGACGCGTAAACATTCCATGTTAAATTATTGTTGTTTTTTCTTTTTCCTTTATTTATTCACTTTTATGAGCTATTTTGCAAGAAGGAATTCCAATATTCGAGAAAAACGATGAATGACCACTAAACGTCCTTTCTTCATAATGAACATCTCAAGATGACAGACTTTTCGTTTTTATTTTTAGCATTAAATATAAAAAATATTAAATTTTTTAATAAAATATTAAATTTTTTATAGCAAAATTGGTTCGATAAACAGAGGTCACTACTCACAGACGAATTTTCCCACTGACGAATTTTCAATGCGCCGAAATTTCATACATGACAGGCATATGTGAAAATATTAAAATTTCCTCCAGCAAAAAAAGTTATGATCGATTTACTAAAAATGGGTGTAACATAATTATAACCTCACTTTTTTCAAGGGCCAAAAAGTCCCAAATTTTACAGAAAAATCTGAAAAAATTCATGCCAAAATCGCTTGAAACTTTTGGGCACAAAAAAGGCCAATATACGACCCCTGCCATAAAAAGTCGTTTACCGCATTCTCATAACTTTGTTCGTTAGGTTGGTGCCTATCCTCCAAGTTGAAGTACCCAAAATCCCACTGAGGGGATTCAAGAAAAGAAAATATAATAATTTTCTGCTTTTTTATCTAATAAATTATTTATTTATAGCCGGATTAAAAGGTCCAGGTTTTTTACTAAATTTCGAAAGATTTTGCCAGGATTTTTATGACCAGCGATAGGATTCAACCTGATTGATCATTATTAAGAAAATGGATTTAAGAAACTATTTTTTAATTTTATTAATTTATTCATATAATTTGATGCATTTTTGATAGCTTTTTGACAATTTTTCGGGAAAATTTATACGAATTTACGAAAAATAGTGAACCCCGAAAAACCCGTAAGGGCCCGGGTAAATTTGGCTCGGGGTTTTTCGTGTTCGGAGTTTTTCAGGGCCCGGGTAACCGGGCCCGGCCCTGATGCTTTTGCCGATCACTAATTAGAACCCACAGGGGTATATTTTTCAACCCCGCTTCAATGGGGATTTGAAAAGATTCAAAGTTAAAGGTAAAAATCTTCAAAGTTCAAAGTTAAAGTTCAAAGTAAAGGTGTTTCAATTAAAAAATTTTCTCTTTGAACTTTTTGCTTTGAACTTTGAATTAATTGAAACACTTTTAAAGCAGAAAATACATAAAAATTTAGCCTTATTTAATTTATAATTTATGAAATTTATGGTCTTTATATCAAAATAACTTATATATGGATAAGATTTTAGATATTCATGTTCAAGGTTTTTCTCTAGATTTATTTCTCCACATATTAAATTTATGCTTTTGATATTTTCGTCTTTAAAATTGTCAAGTGATTAAATTTAGAAGCTTATAAAAAATTCATAAAAAATTTATTGGTGGGAGAAAAAATCAGAAAAAAATTGTCATGGCACCATTGTTTAAAATTTGGTGAAATTTGGTAGGTTAGTTTTCGAGTTATAAGGTTACCTTGAAAATGTTTAGGCCCTATTTTCGCCTTGAAAATTTTAGCCCAAAAATCAAGGGAAACTTCAAAGTTCAAAGTAACTTTTAAAAGTTGGAGCGATTCAAAGTAAGAATTGAAACGCGTTTACCATTAACTTTGAAGATTTTGCTTTTAACTTTGAACTTTTAACTTTGGAAGTCGAATTGAAACACAATTTTTGAAGACATTCAAGTTAATGGTAAAAATCTTCAAAGTTCAAAGTTAAAAGTGACAATTGAAACAGGCCCCAGCTAGACCAAAAGTATAAAAAGCAAAATTGTACAGAATTTTATGCTCTAAATATCTTCTGTTATTTTTAATTTTCCGAAATTCGGCCAAAAAGTTCGAAATATCCCTTAAAACTATATTTTTCGGTATTTCGGAAAAATTTTGAACTTTTTGACCGTATTTTGAAAAAATAAAAATACCATTCGAATCAGCATAAAATTCTGAACAATTTTGCTTTTTATACTTTTTATCTAACAAATCTAACAAAAAAGTTTTCGGCCAGACTGGGACATGTGGCGGTTTTTTTAACGTCACAGCACCATTATGAACATGATAAATACCGTAATTAGAACCCGGGGGAGTATATTTTTCAACCCCGATTCAGAGGGGGAGGCTCCACTACAGAGCGGAGACCTATTTGAGGGGATTCTAATGCAGGGTGATGGCTTATAATACAGTTTTTACGGTATGAAACGGAAACAATGGCCCGCGAATTGTCTACTTCATGATTAATCTACTAGTACTTCACGTGTGATTAGCAAATTTTTGTAAATTTCCTTCAAATTCAAGAAATGATAAATTAGGTCGGACTCTATCTGGAAATTTTTACACTGAAATTCATTAGAGGAACCCAAAAAGAATGAAAATAGACCAAAATTCCAAGGGCAAAACATTTAGAATTTTATGCTCAATTGTTTGGCATTTTTAGTTTTTTGACTTTCACTAAAAAATTTCAATTTTTTGAAAAACCTATTTCCTGTAAATTTTTAAATAAACTTCTTCAGAAAACCAAATTTCAACAATTTACAAGGTAATTGAAAAAATTAAAAATGTCATAAATTTAGATTAATTTGACCTTGCAAGGTTCTAAGAATCTAATGTTGACTAGCAGTGATCAAAAAACTGAACAAAATTATTTATAAAATTCAAATTTAATGAGAAAAAAAATTCTTTTTCAAAAATATTTATTGAAATGAAAATAAATTAAAGAAAAAATTAGATTACAAATCGATTAAAAAAGACAAGAACATCGTTGGAACATATTGAAATTTCCATAAATATACATTTGTCTCCTAAATAAAAGGGCTTAAATGAATGCCCTCCATAATAAAATAAAGAAATTTTCTACGGCCACCATTGCACAGTAATTGGGTCCAAAATTATAATTTCTATTCTGGCACACAAGAAAATTGGCACTATATTAGGTAAAATCCAAAAAATCGATTTGTACTTTCATTGTATTATTCACTAATGCACCATTTTTTAAAAATGGGTTTTTTATGTGTTGGGTTTGATCATGATTTTTCCATTCATTTTGAATATATAAATACTTTTTTATTCAATTTTAAATTAAAACAAGTAGTTTTTTAGAGTTTTATTGATTCAATTTATTATTATTATTATTATTATTATTATTATTTAATATTACTTTTTAATATTATTTCTGGTACTTCTCTAATTTACCCCCTGGAAAAATAAAATGAATTTTTCCCGCAATTTTACCAATTTTTGATCTGGGGTTTTTCGCGGAATTTTAGACCAAATATGATATCAGATTTGTCATTAGATTTCATCTAATCTTTGATTTTATCTTTTTTAATTTTTCATATAAAAACGAATTTAGTTCCTTTACCAAAACTCAAACAAATTTTGAAAATATAAAAATCATAGTTTTTATGAAATTTTATGACAAAAATAGTCATCAGATTTTAACTCGAACCGAATCATTCTTAAGATGCTTTGAAAAATAAAAATTTTTATTTTTTTCCAAGGGGAGGGTAGGGTAAATTAGAGTATAACCTTATTTTATTATTTCAAAAGATTTTTATGTAAATTGATTTTTTATTTATTCAAATGTCTCTTTTATAAAAGTTAATTTAAGTAATTGTCATCCTTTTTATTCTAAAATTTAATCCATCATAAATCAGAATTTTTC
>LDKF01003518.1:6854-17479 GCA_001026735.1 Rotylenchulus reniformis | reverse complement strand
TTTTTAAATTAATTTTGATATTTTCGAGGAAAAAGATTGACTTCAAAAATAAAGATTAAACAAGTAACAATTTATAATTTTTTATGGAATATTATATAAATACCGATATTTTAATATGAATAAATTATTTCATATTATGTTTAAAAAGATCTAAAATATAAAATTTAGAAATTTACAAGGGAAAATAGGCGCATACAAATTAAAAGTGATTTTATTAATTCATTTTTACTTTTTAAATAACATTGATATTTGAAATAAATTAATTATATTAATCATGAAGTATATAATAACTATAATACCAGTCTTAAAAAATTAAAAATAATATATTAATTTTTCCAATTTACTAATAGATTGTTTGTTTGTTCTCGTGCAATAAGGTTTGTTGGAACGTTTATTGTGCGTTGTTTCCAGAAACAAAGAACTTTTACTTTCCGCTATAATTTACATATTTGACGCAATACCTGCAGTTTTTTATTTTTTTTTAAATAAAAATTGAAAGTTGTAACTGTTCGATTTTTAAATAATTCTTTCCGATAACTCCATTTTTTGCGTGTATATAATAAAATTTTATGTATTTATTAATATTAATCTCTACTCAACAATTTTACTTATTTATTACTATAAGACTATTAGTAAGTTCTGAAAACTAGGTACAAAAGATTCTTAAACCTAGAAGTGGAAGGGTTGCCAAATTATTTTTTTAGTTTTTAAAATTTTTTTGAATATATTTATTCCCTTTATTTCTAATTTAGGTTTATGAATCTCTCATATTCATTAATATTTACTAATAGCCGTTATAATGGTCCAAAGAAAATTAATTTTCTCGCAATTCAATATTTCAATGATTATAATTTGTTATAATATATTTTACATTGTTATATTCGATAAGCAATTTAACTTTAATATTTCTTTTTATTGTTTTAATTACTCTAGGAATTTTGTAGTTTTGCCAATGCTTAAATTGTGGACCATCAGTGTTTCCGTTCTCTATAGTAAGTTTAATTCCTTTTGACGTGTCGCGCATCTGGTTAAATAGTTTCTTCTAAATATATAATTAAAAAACTCGATTTTGAATTTAATATTAATTTTAATTAATTTAATTAAATATATTCTTGAATAATAACCATCATTTTGATACACGCTTTTGTGTATCACCTTCCCCATTTATATGCATGGAATTGTATAATCATTATTCGATAAATCTTTTTTTCTAATTTATTTCTTTTTATTTTCCATTTATTTTTCATCCCTCTTACTCATGGAATTGCACTAAAATTTACTTATTGAATTGCACTAAAAATTTGGACAGACCAAATAAAGCGGAGAATGCAAATAATTAATTAAGTCATATATAAAAAAATTTAAACTAATAAAGGCTGTTTGTTTATTTTTTCTTATTTTCTATTGAAAATTATTTTGTTATATGCCTTTACTCTATTTCTTTTGCCTTTTTATTGATATTATAAGAATTTGAAGGTTTCTATTATGAAGAATAATAAAATTATTTTTATTATTTATTATTATTATCATTATTTATATTATTTATTATGTTACATTATTTATTATTTATTAATTATTTTTAAAATTATTTTAATATATGCATTATTTTGATTCTTTAATTAGGCTCATGTTGAATATTTCTTTAATTAATCTCATTGTCTCACCAGGGTTGTTGAACAATTTTAAAAAATAAAAAATTATTTAATTCATGGTATTTTTAAAATTTTAATCAAAATAATTAACAAATATTTTTAATAAAACAAAATTTATTATATTAATAAAGTTATTCACATTCATATTCTTGTACAAATGGAAGGTTTGGGTCAAAATGGGCTATACCCTGCACTCATAATATGGAGAAGAGTCTACTGTATAAAAACGGCCAGAGCCGCTACAAGGAGGAGATGAAATGAGAAAATAATCCTAATATACATTAATCCTAATGTAATAAATTGATTCATTATATACTACATATATAAAGTAAACTTGTCTTTCGTTAAAAAATAAAGAACTCTTTTTCTGTTACATTTAGAGGGGTAGTTGTATTTTAGAGGTCCCCCTAACTTTTTGTTGCGCATCCAGGAAAATTATAGGTTTTCTGGGGTACGGTAGATTTTCGAGAGTTACGGTAGGATTTTGTTCAAAAATCGACCAAATCGATTTTGAATCCAAATCCAAATCCAAATCCATTTTTCTTCGACAGCTATACTTTTTAAGGCCTTAATCGCTAATCCGGGTGGTAGGATCATGTCCCGAACTGTGGGCTATCTTATGGTTAGAAAAACATTTGGGTCACGAGGGTAGGTTTTTCTGAAAAATTCCGACACTGAAGCCTGTTTTCCCGCACTCAAACATGTAAGTGGAAAAACCCATGCTTAAGTCGAGGGAAAAGTTTAGATCCCAATGACAAAAAGATGTAATTTAATGAAAGGAAGAAAATCAAAAAAAAATTCGAAAAAATTTCGCTAGGCCTAAGTTAAGTAAGGCCTCGAAAACCCGAAATTTTGCAGTTAGAGTACCGACCTTAGAGTCCCAAGTTGAAAACTCACGTTTTTAGTGAATTTTGAGCTTAACTTTCAATTACAAAATTGTAGAGCGTATGGAAAAACATAGTCTGTTAATAAAAAATTTTCGTCTTGGGTTAGGCCTAAGAAAATTTTGTGAAATTTCTAAAATTTCCTAGACTCTAAGGGGGCCTAAGGCATTTGTGCAAAGTTGTTGGAATTTTGGGCTGATTTTGGACACTTTGGGGTTTTCGAGGGTGCTGAACACGATGGTAATGTTGTTTCGGCATGGTGCTGCAGCTGAACTGCTCGAACTTGACGGGTCATCGACGGGTTGGCCATGTTGCACCAATTGAGCTGAAATTTCGTATAGTGGGGTTTTCGAGGGTGCTGAACACGATGGTGATGTGGTTTCGGCATGATACTGCAGTTGCACTGCTCGAACTTGATGGAGTGGTCTGCCCTAGCAACCGAAGGTCTTTAAGCGCGAAGCGCTTTTCCAACGCAGGCGCTGCTTCCTACCCAGTATAATAGAAAGAGCAGATTTCGGATACCATCTACAATGCTCTGCGATTCTTTAAAATTGTGTATCTATATAGAGTAATGTTACCCGCGCGGTTTTCCCCTGCGTTGCAACTAGTTATTTTTAATTAAAATTTGGTGTCTGCATTAATTCATAATTATTTATTTTTACATTTTTTACGTAATATTAAGTTTTTATATTATTGCAAAACATCTAAAAACATGTATAATATTTACAAAACATTATTTTAATCATATATTTTTTATCTTCTAAAACATTTAACTAATAGCATGTATTATAAAATTTAAATGTAAAAATATATTTGATGGTTAATTAGTTAAATAGAGAATTTTATATTCTTCTTAAAATTTAACAGTCGGAAATTTTTCGAATATAATAAGTTAGTTCAATTCAAAAC
Source organism: Rotylenchulus reniformis (assembly GCA_001026735.1). Lineage (NCBI taxonomy): Eukaryota > Metazoa > Nematoda > Chromadorea > Rhabditida > Hoplolaimidae > Rotylenchulus > Rotylenchulus reniformis. Next base: position 14,034 of record LDKF01003518.1, on the reverse strand, counting down.
AAGTTGTCAATTAAAAATTTAAAACATTTTATATTTTAATTTTCTATATAGATAATTTTTAATTGTGCAACTTTCAAAAGCAATGTATCTATAAGAAGACATTTTTATTTCTTAATTATAATAAAAAAGCTCCATTACTAAATAGATTACAATAGGATAATATGACAAATAAGAGAGACATGTTTAAAGATATATTATCCTCCATTGTTCGCCTCAATGAAAACACGCCAACTTGGCGTAGACGTTCCTTCCCGTCGTTGTATTTATAAAGGAGTAGAGTATCTAAGAATTGGCCGAAGGGTCTGATAATATATTGTTATTGTATAATTATTCCACGAAAGAAAAAACATATAAATATAAAACATTTTGGCGGTTATTATTAATATTTTATTTATTTATTATTATTATGCTTAAAAATACCTATGATGAATTTGAATTATTTTGGCGAATATTTAATATTAATTTATAAAATAGGTGAAGGTGTACATTTTTCCTCGTTTAAGATTTTACTTATTTTTAAGAACAATTTTATTTTTATAAAAATAATAGTATAATACAAATATAAAATAAATATAGATGCAGATTGAAATAAATTTCTTTTTAAATTTTATATTATTTTAAGTAGCATATGTCTTAGTATTTTTTATTGATAAATCTTAGTTAGAATTTATAAAACTTATAGAATATAGAATTTATTTATCATTTAATATTATTGGTTATTAAATATTTAATTTTCCTTCTGATCGCAAAAGTGGTCAGATTTTTTTGTTGTTTTTCAAATCCTCCTACCCGAGATATTTATGTAATACAAAGTATCAAGCTCCTACTTTAGCTCAAACAAAAAAGGAATTAAGAAACTTTAAATAATTTTCATTTTTTTTATTATAATATTATATAATTGAACTGTATTATTTTTAAATATATTAATTTGACATGCAAAGGTTCGATTGGTCTGAATATTACGTCATTTGACGCGGGTCTTATATGCAATTATTCTCTAATATTATTTTACCTATTTAATAATAAGTTTTAAAAAATATAAAGTAATAAATCTTCAACAGATAGTTTTTTTCTCATTCTAAACAAAAAGATTCATTAGGTAATCTTTTATTTGAACAAAATTATAAACATCATTTTTTCAACAGTTAATGCTGTATTATTATGTTTAAAAACATTATGTTTCTAGAATAAATTTTTAATTTTTCAAAGTACTATCAAATTTATTAAAAAAATATTTAAAATTTTTATGTACCTTTAAAACCAAATATAATATTAAGTTATGTTTTTTATTTAAGTTATCATATTTTAACATTTATTAAAATTTCTATGCTGCCTCAGAAATAATACTTAGATGAAGTCATTATATTTATTTTGAATATGTTTAAGTAAGTCGAGATGGCATGGCCATAACGTAATTGGCCAATTGAAAATGCGATTCCAATTTATCAATTTTATTCCCACTATCTACCAACATATTTTCTGAGTTCAGATCATAATGGATGAGTTTCATTTTCGAGATGAACCAACCCATCCAATATGTCAAATGTATGATTTTTGTTGGCCTATATTAAATTATATTATAAAATTTTCGAAATTCTTAAGTTCATTCTGTGGTGTAATAACTTTTATTAATTTATCATATTTATATACTAAATAATGTAAATTTCTTTTATTCTTTATAAATAGTTTATTGATAAAAATAACTTTTTATTGATCGTTATTTTTGAAGTATAATGATGTTTAAAGTAACAAGTTTTACTAATGTGAATTTCTATTTTTGATTAATGGTTATTTAAATTTTTTCTCTATTATCATATTGGTAAATGCATTTTATACAAGGTGCAAAAATTAATTTTTAATTCACTTAATCTAAAATTATTGGTTTTTGTATCAGGCCGGTTGACAATCGGATTCTGTGTTAAAAATTACACATGGATTTATTTTATTTTTAACAAAATTATTTCCAAACTTTTCTTTTTGTGATGGAAACACATATGATAATCGCCGCAATATAACCATTAATATATTTAATATTTGTCTAATTTTTTTAAATAATTTAACTTTTTTACGTAATATCATTTTTTAGATTACTTTAGTATTTATTAATTTTATAGCTATTAATATTCATTTTTTAATCATGTAATGGAGGGCAAATCTGCATGTTATTATTCGTTTTACTATTATATATTATTTACATAGAATTAAATTATGATATTTATTTGAATTAATAATTTGCTTTTTTTGAATTTAATACACTATTCAAAATGAGGCAAATCAGGAAATGGGCACTTCGCATATGGGGGCTTGAGGACTAGCATCATTGAGGACGTTTGAAGATAGTGAAAAGTTAATAATTATGATATTAATATAATAATTACTAAATTATAATTTAGTTGTCACTATCTTTTTCCTTTGTTTTTTCTTTTATTGGATCAGGAAAACATTTTTACATTAACAAATTAATATTTGTAACTAAGGAAACCATAAATGAAATAATTTTATAAAGTCGGCTCCTTAGCCATCGATTCCACAGTCCGGTTCAGAGGCCAAATCTTTAAAATGGTTGGTTTTTTGGAAGTTTTTACAGTTAATAATATTCAGTGACTTCATTAGAGGACTTTTTGGTACTAATAAACAAAAATTAACTTACGCTAGACGCATTATTTTGGTAACATTGATAATATTTAAAAAACCATGATTATGGACTTTAAATGAAAATTGTTTCTCTAATTTTATTCTACAACATTCTATTTTCTTCATTGTTTTATTATTATGATAATAATTATTAAAATATCATTTGCCATTTAATATATTTTTATAAAATGTTAACCCAAAATTTCAGCCATTAATAATTGGTAAACATAATTAAATTTTATGTCCAATAATTGTAAGAGCAAAATAATAGATTTTAGAATTTTGTAAATTAAATTTTTTATAATTATTTAAAAGTAAGAAAAGGTCTTATTTAATAAATTATACTATAGTAGATTTAATAAGTTAATGAAAAAGGATTGATTTAATTGTTATAACGGCGTTGCCTATTAAATTCGGTTTATTTATTTGTAAAGTATCAGATGTTTGCAAAATTAGAATTAAAATTAAAATAATTACTTTTTTCGAAATTTGGTGAATGTATCTCGTAGTTAAATTGAAATGGTAAATTTTGGAATCAATTTATTAACATTATTTTAAAATTTCTAGTATATATTTTTTTAAAAAATAGAAAACTTTTTGAGTAGAAAGAGGCCAATGTTCATTATGCCCTGGCAGAAAAAGGAGCACATTGAATCAAGGCATCGATTGTTAGCTAACATATATAATTTTATTTAGTTGGATAATTATTAATTCTATGAAATAATATTTTTATCATATGAATATTTTATTTTATTAATATTTTTGGATACTATTATACAGGCATACAATATATATTTTTTAACTGATAGTAAATATCTCAAAAACGGTTAAATAAATAGTAAATAAATAAGAAATAAAAATGAATGGGTATTTTGTAGGATTTAACATTTTGATTATTAATCATTTTTTAAATTTATTATAATAATTTATTTTTATTTTTTATAATTATAGTACTTATGCAAAATATATCAAATTTATCAACTTGTGAAAAACAAATAAAAATTAGATTTTCAATAGGTATTTTTTACTCGGAAATAATAAAAATATACCAGAAATATGAAAAATTTTAAAATTTTAATATTAAGTTAACACATTAATTAATTAATTATTTAGAAAAAATCATTTTATAATTTTTATTTTATCCAATTATTACATTTTCAATTAAAATTTATTTATATAAATAAAAATAGAATATTCCTATTATTATTATTTATTTTTTTTAACACCTCTAATATCTTTAATATTTACATTTTTAATTACCATTAGATTTATGATTTTGCTAAAAAAATTCATTAATAATATGTTTTTTAACGTGGAAAAATGTTATATTTATTACTTTATTTAAACATAATTAATTAATTTTTAAAAAATAATTCCTATTTTTAAATAATTATTAAAAATATTTTTTATAATTTGTCCATCAATTTTATCCAATTTAATATTTTGGTTTAAAAATATAAATTTTGGATTTAATATTTATTGATAACTTTAATATTGTGCCTATTACGTGAAATTTTTTAGGAGACCAATTTAAGCTATTAGTAAACACAATGACGCTTGTACATACACATTACGAATGTAATGGGCTTAAAAAGGTTATCTTTTTGGCAGCCGTAATTGAGAGTACACAGTAAATAACATAAATAATGTAGCATAGTTTTTTGTAGTTTAATTGATGTGATTAGATATCATCCTTTTAAGTATTTTTAATTTTTAACCTTGTAAAGTTTAGTTTAAAAAGAAATTTATATTTTTAAACTAAACTTTTTTTTAAATATTATTTTTTCTTTAAATTTAATATTCATATATCTTATACGGGTTAAATGCCATTTTTTCTTTGGAATAAGTGCCGATATTTTTCTGTTATTTGGGCCTAATCTAGATCGTTAAACACTAAAAGTTATATTATCATTGAATAGTTTTAATTGATTTAACTAATCAAAGGCTTTAACACAATTCAATATCGGAAATTTTTAATTCAAATTTCAAAATTTGATAAGTATAAAAAGAGTCAATTTTTCTATTTATTAAGGAATTTCCAAAAAATTCTTCCAATTACCTGTAACTTTTTCCATTTCAATTCATCTTTTCAGAATATATGAAATTTTTATTTATTGATAAAAAGATTTATGATATTAACATTATAAAACTCATAAATATCTATAGACCATGTAAGATTGTATGATTGTTCAAGTGTTGCACCATCGGGAATGAGCTACTTTCTTAGAATATTTAACAAAGTTAACATGTTTTTTAAAATACAAGAATATTTACGGATTCCGACATTTTGTATTAGAAATTCCGAAATAAAATTATTGTTTTAAAATTATATTTTTAAAAGTTGATAGAAAAATTAAAAGAATATTTTATAATTTGGGTCTTTTAATTTTTTTATCATAAATATATTAATCTTAAGTAGTTTTTAGGCAGACAATTGGTTACCGCTCCAGAAAAGGCAGCTCTCCCATTAATCGGGCCAATTTTTAATTGATTCATAATAAAATAATTTCGTTCAATTATTTCAAAAATCGTGATATTATTTTTACATATTAATTATTTCATTTAAAATTAATTATTATAAAACTTTTATTTGGTAAGGAAAGAATTTAAAAAATTGAATTGATTTATTTTTCAGATCTTTCAAAAAACATGCGGAAAAATATAATACTGAAACCAACTTAATCTCTATTATGCTTCATCCTGGTGACGCTCACCGCGGATATAAGGACTTTATTATCTAAATCTTTTAAACATTTTTAATTATATTTATTATAATAACATCATATAAATTATTTTCATCTAGGCTAAACGATTTATTAGTTGACTATACTATTCATTTTTTATGATAATTTTCTTATTTTTAAATTATTTGTTAATCAAAGTAATTCAAAGCAACTTTTACTAATATTAAAATAAATTTTAAGGACAGTTTGATAGTTTACAAGTTAATAATCAGTTGAATGGAAAGATTAAATAAGTAAAAATTATTTACAAATTTACTTATATTTTTATAAAATTAAGCCTTTAAATCTTCTTCAAATTTGAAGGAATATTTTTAGGATATTTTTAATTATAGAATTATCTTCTCTAATGCTCAAGTGCCTTCTCAAATGTTTTAATGGAATTCATTTGAATTTAGATAAGTCAGTAAATTTATATTTTTCATTATATTTTTTATTTTTCCCAAGTCTTTGCCAACATGCTGATCTCGTTCAGGGCCATTAAGTTTTCAGGCTTCATATCATAATATATTAACCTCAATGCTAACAGCTCCAATGTTGATAGAATTCCTGTTGTTAACAAATTAAAAACTAACTAATTTTTATTTATATTTTGAATATAAACAAATAATTATTTTTTATCAATTTTTCAGTTAATGTATTCACAAATAAATTTAGTGAAATCTAAAAATAAATTTTATATGTATCATTTACAAAATTCAAATTTATCTGCAACTGTTATCGAAGTCATCTTTATATTTTTATATCAAATGATTATTTCATGAATTAAAATCGTTGTATCCTAAAATGATTTAGAATTTTAATGCTTAATTAATTCTTCAATTTTTTATATTATATTATAATAATATTTGAAATTTATTAAATACAGCTTTTTGAAATTTTATAAAGGTTTGCTTATAATTCTATACAAAGCTAACGTTTCAAAAATTTATGCCGATTCTCCAAAAACTTCTATAATTCTTGAATTATTTGATTTTTAATCTCAAATTTGATTATAATCTCCTTCTTAATTTATTTATTATAATTTAAATAATCGATAATATTTTAAAAATAAAAAATCATTCATTTTCGAAAGATTCCTCGTTGTTCCGCAAAGAGGAATGGAATTAAATTGATGTGCTATTTTGACTAGGGTTGAGCGGAACCGGAACCGGTCCGGAACCAACCGGTCCCCTCGGAAACAAAGTTCCGGTTAGCCGGAACCGGAACCAAACCCCGGAACCTACCGGTTCCGGTTTTCAAACCGGTCGGAACCGGAACCAAACATACACCCCTAAGAATGGCATTTTAGGCCGAAAATACACCCCTACGAATGACATTTTTGGCCGAAAAATTGGTGAAATTTCCTTAAGAAATTTGAATTTTTTTCTTCCAAAAAAGCAAAATTTTCCCGCCCCCTCTATTACTAATCAATTGATGTTCTTTCTATGATACTTTTCTGTCTTCTGATTATCGTCCGCTTCTTTCCCCTACCTCCAACAACCAATTTTTTCGAATTTTTTTAAATTGGAAAAATTGGGTCATTTATTAAGAAAACGGGGCCATTCTGGATTACATCTAATATGTAAAAATTTCAAAGCCTCAATTTTTAAACGAAAAAATTTCACTGGAGAAAAATCATAGATTGAATTTTTTGCCACTCGATTTAAAATTTCTAATATTTTCTAATTTTTGAAAGTTGAAAAATTAAACAATCTTTTATGAGAATCTAGAAAAGATTTCCTGCTAAAAACGAGCAAAATTTTTGTTTTTTTTTAAATTTTATTAAAGGATATTATTTGCTAAATTAAAAAATTTTTAAAAAA
>LDKF01003516.1:0-11469 GCA_001026735.1 Rotylenchulus reniformis | reverse complement strand
CCCCATCCCTCACTCCCGATCCAGCTTAATCTTCTTGGGTTTTTGGGTCAATTCCATTTTTCCTTTTTCACAATTTCGGCCTTTGTCCTCTTGCCATTTGCCCTTCGTCCCCCCTCTCCCCTTCCCTTTTTTTGTTTCATTTCCAACTTTTGTGAGCTTCCCCCTCAAATTTGCTTTGTTTATATGTCTTTCTCAGAAATGTCATTACCCTTCTCCCCCTTCTTCCGATTTCTGTGTTTATACCCTGACAATTCTCAAAATTGCAACATTTTCCCTCCCCTCCCCCCTTCATTAGGGGCCTAAACCCCTTCGTTAACACTTCCTTCCCCCTTTCTTCTCCTCAAAAATCTTCGATGATTTTGAGTGCTCTTTTTCTTTTCCCCATCCTTACTTTTATCTTTCACCGACAAAAAGGTCTTCCGAATGGGAAGTCCTTTTACGAAGAGACGGTGAAGGGGAGAGGGAAGGAGATGGGAGGGGGTTGGCGGAAATTCAATTCGGACGGCGCAAAATCCGCTGAAGCAAGCAAAAGGGCGAAAATAAGACGGAGAAAGGAAGAAGAAGCTTATTGTGTTGGGGGAAGAACATTCCGGGGGAGGGAGGGGAGGAGGGCCAAGAATCCAAATTCCGCGGTGATATCAATGGCACCAATTGATCCGTCGATGGGAATTGGAGGATTGATTCCCTGCTGGGTGTGAGCCCATTCATTCCCCGGGGGGGTCCCTTTTGTACTTTTCCCCCTCCCGACCATCACACAATGTCCCTTTTTTGCTTTTTTTGCAGATTTATGGGCATCTGCAGCCGATCCTTTCGTGGCTGCTGCTCCTGCAGGAGTCTCCACGGCCATGTCCGGCCCCGTCCCTTCGCCCCCACTTCCTCCCGACATTCCAGCTCCTCCTCCGATTCCTTCGCTTTCCATGGATGTCACTTCCCATTCCTGGCCTCAACAATGACTTCAACTCCAAATAATACTCCGATCCTTGACCAATCTTCTTCTTCTTCCCCATCTTCCACTTCCCCTTGTGCTTCTTCGACCCGTACTTCTTCTTCGTTTCCTTCTTCCAGTGCCTCCTTTCCTGGCCTCTCCTCCCCTTCCGGGTACATTAACTCCTTGCCATCCATCCCCACTTTTCCTCCTCCCCTCTTCAGTCCTTGTCCATCCTCCACATTCTCTTCCTTTCTCCTTCTCTTCGGCTTTGTCCTTTTCTCTTTCTGTTCGCCATCGGTGGACTCTTCCGTGGTGGACCCGACCCGATGCACCCGCAACTCCATCAACCTGGGCAAGATCATCGAAACACTGATGCAGGACTACGATATTCAGTGAGAAATTCAAAGAATCGTCATCAGAGTAGGGTCTAATTAGGAAGAGAGAGGGAGAGAGAGAGGACGGCGACACGATAAGCACAAAGAACTTCTAAGCCAAAACAGAAATTAGCAAGTTGTGGCCAAAATAACAATGCATAAATATATATTTGTGCCATTTAACATATAGAAGGTTAATTCTAGGAATTCAATTTTGTTTGGTACCCAATTTATGGCCCATTACATATTTGAAGATCTAGAATTAGGGAAGATTGTGCTCAAAAGTCCCCTTTCAAGGGAGTAGAAGGGGCGAGGTATAATTCGGAGTTGGGGAACAAAAACCCATTGGCTATTTTCATTCATCACAATTTGTGAATTTCAGTCTTTTGCCGGAAGCCGACGGCGTCAATGTGACCATCGAATTGCACGTCCAAGTACCGTTGCCATTGGTTGTTTATTCACCGATTGATCCTTTAGGGCATCTCCAAAATTTCGGAGATCACTGCCGACTTTGGTCATTTTCCCTTTTTATTTTCAAATTATTTTTTATTTATTTTTTTTTTGCGTCAGAATTGGATGTCATGTACAGCGAAATATGGTCAGAATTGTCCAATTCAGTCCAAAAACAGTGAAAAATCCCTTCAGGCTTGATCCCCGGCTGAGCTTCAAGCACCTGAACGTGTGCACCACCAACATCACTCTCAAGTCCCAATTCGCATCATTCGGCCAATTTTGGCCAATTCATCCCTTTCCCAATTTTCAGAAGTGATTTTCGGGCCCGAGTCTGGACACCCGACACTTGTGAATATCCTAAAAATGAGAATTATTAGGATGAAAATGAGAATTTGGTTAAGGCATCATCAACTCCAAGGGCTCCTCCATCCATCGGAGTCCTTCGGAGAATACCGTAGGCACTGATGGGATTATCCGGATTTCCCAGTATTTTTTCATTTTTCAGTTTGTCATTTTGTACGAACATGGTTTGGTTTGGTCCAACTTCAGGTGAAATTGTTGGAAAATAACGCCAAAATCGGTAGATTTTCAGGCTGAATGTGAAGGCACCCTGCAAGATGGACTTGGTTCTCAAAATCATATAAAATTTATAAAAATAAAAAAATAAAAATTCAGAAAATGTTTCCCTTCGATTCCATCGCATGCCAACTGATTTTCGAGTCCTATTCCTTCAACACGGAAGAAGTGCGCCTGGTTTGGCACGAAAATCCTGTTACGGTGGGTAGGGGAGGAAGAGGGGACAAAGGGTAGGGAAAGGGTAAAGAAAGGAAGAAAGGGTAAAAAGGAGAAACAAGGGCAATGGGTAAGGAAAAAGGGGAAAGAGTAGAGGGAAAAGGGCAAAAAGTAGGGAAGAAGGGGAAAATAGAAGGAAGAGACAAAAAATAAGGAAGAAGAGCACGGAAAAGGGCAATGAGTAAGGAAGAAAAAATACAGATGATGGAAAAAGTGGAGCTGCCGGATTTTGACCTAATCGGCTGGGGCACCGACCACCAGAGACTGGAGTACCCCAACGGCATTTGGGTGGGTCCAAGCCATTTTTCTCGCAAAAATGCAAGGATTGGAATTCCAGGACCGGGCCCAAGTGAAGTTCACCTTCGCGCGACGGTTAGCTTTCCATTCGATGATTTTTGGTTTTATTTTCTGGGCTTTTCAGCTACGGCTTCTACCTATTCCAGTCCTATTTCCCGACAAGTTTGACGGTATTTTCCCGGGTCCGGGTCCTTCTTGTCCTTCTTCTGATCACTGATTGAACTGATCGGTCCCCGATCACTGGCCAGGTGATCAGCTCCTGGGTCGGCTTCTTCTTCGATGTCCGTTCCGTGTCCGCCCGCATCACCCTGGGCGTCTCCTCTCTGCTCGCCCTCACCTTCCAATTCGGAAATGTTCTCAGACATTTGCCACGGGTCAGCTACATAAAGGTAAGTCCCGATTTGGTGTAATTGCGTGATCGGACATTGATCCCCTTCCTTCCAGTGCCTTGATGTTTGGATGATCTTCTCGGTGATTTTCATATTTATGTGAGCGAATCAATTCAATGGACAAATAAATTGGGAATTTCGCATTTTTAGGACTTTGGTGGAGCTGTCCATCATTTGCCAAGTGAGTTGTTGGTAAACCAACATTGGTTTGGATGGTTGGGTAATTTGCCGATCGTTTGTCAGCTGAATCGGTGGGAGAGGGAACGCCAAATCGGGTCAAAAGTGTTGGGCCATTGGCTGAACCAAATCCGGAAGACGCGGAAGCAAACCGGAAGTGCGGCACACTCGCAGTCCGGAACGGAGGCCGGAGAGGGTGGCATTCGCAAGAGATTTTTGTTGTCGCCACTCAAAAGAGGTGAGGAACGGGAACAGAAGAGGGGGGGGAACGGAATCGGGAAAAAAGAGGAATCAGAAGAAGAGGAAAGGAGGGAAAGAAGAGGAGGAGAGGAGGAACCAGAAGAGGAGAAAAGGAGGAATCAGAACAGGGGGGAGGAGGATAGAAGAACCAAAGAGAAGGTGATAGCGGAAAATAAGTTTGGAAAGGGAAGACAAAGAAGAAAGGAGAATATAAACACATTCCAAAGCAAAAGGTGCCCGATGTAGCAAACTGGATGAAATTGTCCAAAACCGTTTTCCTTCCCTTCCAGCCACCCCCTCGCCCTCCCCCACCCGTCCCCTCACTCCGCCGACCACACAAGAAAAGTGAAAATATTTTTCCATTTTTTTTCGTTTTTTTCATTTCAAATTTCAGNGGGGGGGGAGGGAGATGATGAAATTCGAAATAATTACGAATTTTAGGGGGGATGGCCAACAGGGAACAGTCCGTAAGCCGGTGGGCGACGTTCAGGGAAAGTGCCAAAACCGGGGGTAATCGACTGAAAATGAAAAAACAAAATTTCGCAATTTTCAATTTCCAGGGACCGCTGTCGCTGGTGGCGGTAAATCCACAGCATTCCCCGTCTTTGTCCGCATTTTATTATTTTTCAGACGAACAAAATGCCCTTCTCTCCACAAATGTTGATTTTCCCCGAATTTTCGTTTTTATTTTCGCATTTTTAGAGCAAATCGCGACTGTTGAGGGTCATGTGGAGTCGCTTAAAGAAGCTGAACCCGTTCGCGGCGGACCGGGAATGGTCCATCACTTCGGTGCAGGTGGACCGGATATCCATGAGTGAGTTCCATGTGATCCGCTGATCGGCGGGTTACCATTGGCCATTGGCAACCCGATTATTCCGTTTTTGCCCTTTTTGATTCTCCGATAATTCCTCCCCTTCCAGTTATCTTCCCCTTCTCCTACTTGGTCTTCAATCTGACCTATTGGACATATTATTTGGGCAAAATTGGAAGACCCCTTTGATGGTTGATCCTTCATTATAATTTATGTTTTCGTGCATTAAAGAAATTTACAATGCAGCATTCAGTTCAATTGTTTCACTTTTTTGACCATTTTAAAATAATCATTATATAATCAACAAAAATTCGAAAAAAAAGAAAGCATAAAGGTCAACAAAAACAGTAAAGAAAGGTTTTTGGAAGAATTTTGTGATATTTGAGAATATTTCGTGAACCAGAAAAGCTAAAATAGGTTTGTAGACAGGAGCAGAACCGAGCAAGATGTACAAAAATAAATTGCAATGACAAAGGGAAATTAATGCTATGAGAGGAATTAAATAAAATGAAGTAAAACAATAGGGAAGGGCACATTCGGAACAAAATGAAATATGCAAAATAAAACAAAAATAGTGAAAAATGAATGAGGAACCGGATAAGGCAATTCGACCGGTGGCCGCCTGAGTTGATCCATTAGAGAGTGCCGTCCAATTTGAGCATAATGGCATCGGTGTTGTTCCTTTCCTGGTTGTTGACCACAATCTGTTAAACGGTGGAACCAAGATGAATCAATTAAATCAATATGATATTATGCCATAAAATTTAATAAATTTTTAGCTTTTATGACCAAAAATTAGCCCCCACTGTGATCGTATTGGACGACCCTTCGCTGTTGTTTGTTTCGTGACTTGTTGTGGCTGCTTGTGTCGCAATCTCCATCGGGGTCCTTGTGCTTCCCACTCGTTCATTTCCTCCACCCAAAGAACAGCGTCCGCCGATTTGTGGCGTTTGAATAATACGCAAATTTGGAGAAGTTGTGGATCCCCTAGTGAGCATCCTCAGCCAGATTGGTTCGTTGCCAATGGAATGTAAAATCCGCTCAAAGCGCGCGGATGCACTCGAACCAGCCAACAATTGTTTGTGCTTTTTTCGCCTTAAAAATAAATTAAAAATCTAAGAAAAGAAGGGAAAACTTCACTTTTCATGGAAGTTGAGCAGAAGCAGATCGATCACAAAGTTCTCGTATAGGTAGGACAAAACTCCACTTAGCAACGCCAATGTCAGCAACATGAGCCGATCCTCGATGTATGGAATTTGATCTGAAAATTACTGGTAATTCGACATAACATGGTCAATTCCCACATCCATTACCAAATTCCAGCCATTCAATGGCAAATTCGGGTGGTTGCACACAAATGAGCACAGATATGATGCTCACGACCAACAAAGAAAGGCACAATGGTTTGTTGCTAAAGATAAAAAGGTGAATATGTTCCGACAAGAATTCGGTCGTTGAACCTGTACAATGGCCTCCTATAAGGAAAGCCTTTACTGTAGATAATGGCCAAAGTGATGTATTGGAACATGGACACACAAAACACGGCGGTGCCTTGCATTGAACGACGATCCTCCACCTCCGGTCCAATCGGCGTCGCATACGGAACAAACCATGGTTGCCAGCTTGTATAGATGAACGTGAAAACCTGTACAGCTGGTAATTCATGCAGCATAAAGTCTTAAATTAACTTGAAAAAAGGCGATGATTGAAAGTTGACCGAGCACGGAGAGCATAGAGGCCAGGGAAAGTAAACGGGTGGGAGGTGGAGTAGGGGCAAGTCGCTCGCAGGAGGGAGTGTAGCCGAAGCACATGGAAACCAGGGTGACAAGAGCCAGATCGATGTAGAGGAACTGTAAAAGAATAGGCACAAAGGATAAGAGGATACGGTAAAAGATTAGAGGGAGAGATTAAATCAAATGAAGAGGAAAAAAGAACCTGAAGATCGGTGAGGTTAGTGTTCAGCCAGTAAAGCTGCATGATGGTCACAAACTGTGTGAGCGAGTAACCAGCCATGTACTTGAACACACCGAATGAGGTGACCAGCGCCGCGCGGCCCTCGCGGATGATCTGAAAATTTCGGGAATACAAGATTAATTTGATCTATGAATGGCTACCATTGGTACACATCGAATGTCCGGCGTTTTTGAGGTGAATGGTGCGGCGATGGATGCTTCTGCCTCTGAGAGCGAAATTCCGGCATGGGCAGCCTTTAGTGCAGCACAATCGTTGGCGCCATCCCCGCACATTGCGACGGTGTAGCCAACATCCTGAAGTTGATTCACGAGCTGAAATTTAAAAATGATAAAAGTAAAACTAGAAAATTGTCACCATTTGTTTCTGATCCGGTGACATTCGAGCATAAACATCGCAAACACATACGAGTTGTTCCAAAATTTCCGGATATTCCTCAGATATCACACCTATTAAAATGAAAATTCATGATTTGTATTTTTCGGACTCACTTAGTGTGGGGCCCGAGATTGCAACATGGTAGGTGGACTCAATGGCACCACCATTCATGCCCTTCCATCCTTGCTCTGGTTCGTAGAAGGAAACATTCTCATCAAATTCCAACTAAAATTTTAAAATATTAAATTTTATTCAATCAATAAATGTAAAAAAAATCTGAATAATAAATGAGCTTACCACTTCCTCGGAAGAAGACACCGATTGTTTCAACACCAAATGTGTTCGACCATCTGGGGATTTTGTATCACCGGCCTCAAGTAGAAATGATCGTTTGTTGGGCCGGATGATGCCACATTCTCGCGCCACACTCATCGCTGTTAGCAAATTGTCGCCTGAAAATTGAAATTAAGTCTTTTGGGGACCTAATGATGATCACCCGTGATCATAATTGTCCGGATCTTTGCTCTAATAAAAATAATCATTGCAATAGACATAATCGATGGCAAAAAATACCTGTTAAGCTGATTAATCACACCGGTTGTCTGCTTTTTCAGACGGTTTTCCATCACCTATGTGAAAAAAATATGTGAAAAAGAGTAAACTTCTCAAGAAAAAGAAAGGATGGAAAAGAAAAAAGATTAGGAGAAAAAAATAGAAAGATTGAATAAAGACTTACGATGAGTCCGAGCATGATTAAATCACATTCCACTTGTTCCCGTTTCACTTTCTGGACCTTCACATAGTTCATATTCAATGGACGAGCAGCTACAGCAATCAGACGATAACCACTGAAATATTTTATGGAAAGGATTGAAGGATCAGATCGATCCAAGTTTACTGTTGCGCATAGTTGTCCACAACGGTCTGGAAACCAGTCGGAAGTGTGTTAGTCATACAAAGCGAGGCAATTTTTTCAGGAGCACCCTTACAATACTGAAAGTTGCAAAGATTGAAAATTGCGTAATGACTTCAACTTAATTCGAGAAATAATTTAAAAATTAAAACATGACAGTATATAAGTCGAATTTATATACTTTTTCGAAATATGAACAAACCAGATGGTGAACATGAGAGTCTTCGCTTAAATTGTGCACAATGACTGACATTCGTTGGAGGGAGGAACTGGCATGCGAAAAATGATTAAATCAGAAAATGAAAGAATTACCTGAAAGTGAATTGACGGATTATGGCCAGTTCAACTTCCGATTCTACAGAGGAATGTAAAGGAGGCGATCGGATTACAGTAGGCTAAATGTAAATTACAGTAATACAAAAAGACAATTAATTAAAAATACTCACCTGTAGCACATCGAACATCGCCGTCTCGTCCATCGTACTTTCGGTCGGTTCGTCCATAATCCAACCCGTTTTTCGGAACAATACCAAGTCTAGTGGGTCCCCATTAAGCACATTATCTATGCTAAAAGGAAAAATGTTGAATTCGATTTTATTGATTAGTCAAACCGGGTCAAGCTATGGCAGGTGGCTACTGCCTTCAGCAATTCTCCGTTCTCAGGTAGTTCATCCGTACAAAAATCGTGTAATTCGTTGCCAAATTCCGGACCGTATTGAGAACCATGGATGGCACGAACACAATTGAAGTCCAAACTAAAAAGTAATTTTCATAGTTAGTTTTCTTTTAAAAACACACCCATCCTCCGTTAAAGTGCCGGTTTTGTCAAAACAAACCTAAAATATTTTATTATATTTTTATTTTCGGAATTTGTACCGTATTAATGGCACCACAGGTGTTAATAGTGGAAGGAGAAATGCAAAAAATTTGCTTGGCTCTTAGGCGCATTTGAGCAGCAAATATACCGATGCTCATAGCGGCTAAAAAAATAAAAATTGATTAATTTGGACTCAATTTTCTAACCTGGAAGTGCCGGCGGTACCACAATAGTTATGATGTCTAGCGATCGGATGATCATCTTCCAAGCACTTGCGCCACGCGTGTACATCACAGCAATTGTGTAGAGAAAGCCAAGACCGGCAATGCAGGCCAAAAACCCAACAAATTTGAACAGGTCCTTGGTGAAGCGAAAATCCACAGGTTTCGGGTACATGATTGAACGGACAAGCTGTCCCTTCAGAGTTGAGTAAGCGGTACGCAACACGACGGCCTATCGAGCAAATATTAAAAAGCAAAAATGAATAATTTAATTACTTGAACATGCTTTCCAGCATAATATCGTGTCTAAACAAAAAAAAATTAATTCTCAAAATTTACTCCCATTTTTTCAGACCTGCAAAACTTGAGTGCCACAATAAAGCACGTGTTTGGAGTGTTCCTTGAAGGAGAAGGGCACTGTGTCATGTTCGTCGTCGCTTTCTGGCATGGCCACTTTGGTGATCGGCATCGATTCGCCAGTTAACATTGCCTCGTTGACAATCACAGTGCCATTCATCAGCACAGCATCACATTGGAGCACACAGCCGCGCGGAGGGATTAGCAAAATGTCTCCCTGGACCAGCTAAGAATCGAATTGCGTTTTTTTTTAAATGGGGCTTAAAATTAAAATTTCTGTTTTCATACATCGGCGCTTGTTGTATCCAACACCTGTCCCCCGTTACGCAGCACTTGTACCATCTCATGAGTGTGCACCATGCTTCTGAATCACAAAAACCGATAAATTTCAATAAACTAAAACTCTTGCCACCTCAATTTTCTTTCTTGTTTCCTAATTTGGTAGACATCCATTGAGATGGACAATACCGACATGGCAACAATAATGGAGGCAAAATAGGCATAATTGTCCATGTACCAAACGGTGACACTATAGGGAAAAGAAAATAAAGAACAAAAATATATTGGGGATAGGGCACCTGAATACTTGGAAGATGTAAAAGGGTGTGATAGCCTCTTTGAAGAGCAGCACAAACAATGGYTTCAGTTTGACTTCAATCAGATTTTGCCCATACGTAAACATCCTTTGGCGAACTTCTCGATCCGATAGCCCAGATTGGGAATTGACTGCGTCGTGGAAATAAGAAAGTGGCAACTAAAGGCAATAAATTGTGATCAATAATTTGTCCACCAGTGCTTACATCCGATTCAAGTTGTGAAATTGTTGTAAAGCATTGCGTGTAGGGGTGCCAGAGATATTTGAGCTTGCGATAGGTGAAAAAACGGAGACGATCCAGCTGTAAAATTCTGCCGCCATCGCCACTGGGTAACATGAGTTGCTGTGAGCATTCTTTGGAGTTCAGAACTTTGATGGGCCGAAACACAACATTCTGATGGTCATCTCTGAAAAAGATGAAATTTAATGGGATGTAGAAAGCAAAAGGGCAATGATAATGGGAAAAAAAGGAAATACGCACTTGACCAACACATGGTCACACACCGAAAGTGGACATTTGCTGGCCGTGAACCAAACCATCCATTGTGGGTACCAATGCAGCAGAAGCCTTAATACGCCCCCGGTCAACGCACTCAACACAAACATTGCGACCTGTACATTGTCAGGGGAGTATGATAACCAAGAAAATTTTCGAGAGGACGGGAGAAGTTAAAAAGACATCAACAATTACGCTGTATAACGCTAGATTTAGTTGTACGAACTATTTTGTATTATAAATTTTATCAGGCCGGCAGTCCTTAAGTGGTTCCGGAGAAAAATTAGATCTTTTTCTTAAGAAATTTAACCGATTTAGGAGAGCCAATTTTTTGAAGAAAATTAGTTACCTATAATCTTGTATTAAAAATAAAATTGTTTCCCGCCTTTTTGATTTTAATTGCTATTCAGAATGAAAAGTTCTATTTAAGAAGGGATAATCTGCTTCTCTCTGTAGTTATGCTAACCGTTCTGAGTCGGCTTCGCCTGTATCCATAAATGTTTAGTGTCTCATCTTGAACTTGGATAATGGCGTGATGTTGCCGACCCTCCACTCTACTTCCATCGCAAACTGAAAAATAAGCCAAGAATTTAATAACCTTATTAATTTTTATTAAAATTAATAATAATAATAAAAGTTTGAAATTTCACTGGTAAAAAATGCTCAGATGAAGAAAAAAAAATCAGTTTTTGTATCCATCGCTCAACTTATTCCTTTTTTCACATGGTTTCCTGAAAAATTTTAGTTGTTCAATTTTTGAGGGGTAAATAGTCCTCTTTGATTCATCCCTCTTGTTAAGTGTGTCTACAAATGCCACGCCACAGGCCCACAGGATTTAAACCAACTTCTGACCATTTGGACTCATTGAACTTCCGCTTCTCTCGTCTATCTGTCGCCTATAAGCGTTGTCGTCGTCGGCAGAAATTTCAGGCAAATTTGGGGTCGAACTGCTCTGATGAGCTGGCCGGATAGCACCAAACGGGTCAATTGCGTTGTCAGATGGCATCTGGATAGACCCGTAAAGTTCCTGATCCGAAGCGCAACTGCTGGTCAAGGATGAATCTTAAATTAAATCAGAAAAATGGTAGATTACAGTAGCCTACTTGAACATTTTCGAAACCGAAGCCTCCTTGATACTATTTTATGAGATTTCTCTTCATCAAGGGACATGCTTTTAGATGTAATCAATTTAGCTCAATTTTGGGTTTTTGAAGAATTATTTCTTTCTCTTGCCAGGCTAGATCATATGTTATCAATCAT
>LDKF01003515.1:3732-19155 GCA_001026735.1 Rotylenchulus reniformis | reverse complement strand
AACAATTAAGAAATATTTATTTTGTAAGAAGTCAATTGTGGGAATGCAATTGAGAACAAAAATGTGAATAAAAACAGGAATGATCAATGGGGGAAGGAACATGAAAGAACGGGGGAAGCGTGGGATTAAGTGTCTCATTTTGAATGATCAAGTAGGCGCGCTTCCGCCCGAACAATAATCAATAGGATGTAAAGTAAACAATAATCACAAAATGAGAGGAAATACAGACTAGCGCACCAGCACATGAGATGAAAACAACAATAGTACCCTGTGAAAAATTGGTTTTCGAGATTCTGAAGCATAATGTATGGCCTAGAAATATTTAAAATTCAACCCTAGAAATTAATCACGCTAGTCATTATTGTAGCAGAGACCTTCACGCACAAAATTCACAACAATAGATTCATTGAAACTTAATTTGTAATGGGCCTAGGCTACAATTACTGAAGAAAGGTGCGCGACCAAGCGTTTTATGGCCAAAAGCATTGGGGATTTTTTCTTACTTTCACATTTGGTCTGTAAAAACGATCGTAGATTGAATAAATAGGCTAAAATAAATCATTTAAATCAACGAAAAAAAAACGATGAGCCCGAAAAGAATAGTTTTATTATCAAAATGCACAAAATAAATTTTGACTTTTTGGTCAATTTTGACAAATCGAATTTTGGTCACAAAATGGTTGGCCCCAAAACTTTTATATATCATTTCAAGAAATTTTCTTTCTTTGATAATTATTGTAGCAAAATGTCTTAATTATAATATCAACAAAAAAGATGGGACTTAAAAATGCAATAAAACCTATTTAGACATCATTTAGTGAAAAAATAGGCCCGACCAAAGTGGACTCGACCCGTATGTGTTCGGTCCCCTAAATATTTTGAATAATGAATCGAATTCGGAATTCTGTTGTGATTTTCAGTTAGATTACATCTTATTGATTATATTTTGTCGAAAAAATAAATTGTTTCAATATATTTTTGCAAAAATTTAGCCTTTATAAGAAGTTTCCGAACTTTTTGCGCACCCTGTAGAGATCGATAAAATGTTTGGATGATTTCTTGAATTTAGGACGAACCAAATGTTGCTGGGTCTTTAAAAAAATCCCCAATGTGGCCAGTCTGGCCTAAAACTTTTTTGTTAGACAAAAAGTATAAAAAATAAAAAGATGCAGAATTTTATGCTGATTCGAATGGTATACATTTTTTTTCGAAATTCGGCCAAAAAGTTCGAAATATCCCTTAAAACCAGTATTTTTCGGTATTTCGGGAAAATTTCGAACTTTTTAGCCGAATTTCGAAAAAATTTTATACCATCCGAATCAGCATAAAATTTGCACATTTTTGCTTTTTATACTTTTTGTCTAACAAGTCTAACAAAAAAGTTTTAGGCCAGACTGGCCATATTGGGAATTTTTTTAAAGACCCAGCACCGAACCAAATATTTGGAACTTTGATTAACTGTTGTAGACCATTTAATCCCATTCTTGGCAAAAGTTTGGCTCCCACATTCTGAATTGGCTGGAATTCAGAATTGGATACAACCTTATACATAAAGAAAATCGAAATTATAAATAACGGATTTTTAAAAAAATAATAAAGCATTATTAATCAATTATTCTATTTTTTTATTAGGGATCATTCTAAAATTCGAAACAAAGTGAAGGCACAGTCTTCATAAATTTATGACATCTCATCAGTTCCATCAGTGGCCAAGAAGGGAGAATTGTGGCGCCGGTGAGAAGGCAGGCGCGCCTGCTAACGGCGGATCGGCACCTGCCACGTTAGGGTTTGCACCTGCAGCCGAGTTGTACTTTGTGCCAGCGCCTGCAGGATTCATGTCTTCATTCGAATGAGCACTGGTGTGTAATCCTGGATGGAAGTTATAGTTCACGCCTGGTCCAGTTGGATTCTGGTTTGAATTTGGCAAGTTAGAACCCCGCTTGGCGACTGCACCCGAGTTATAGTTCGCTCTAGCGCCTGCAGGATTTATGTCTGTAATGGACATGAATGACTAGGCAACCGGAGAATGAACAAAATAAATCATTTTCAAGGACGGGAAAATACTCCGAACGAAAATGGGTTATAATTATTTTAGCTATAACTTTTTTGGACGATGGGCCAACTCATAATAGATTGGGTCTTTTTGAAGTATTTTATTGTACTGTCTTTTGACATCAAACTTTTCTAGGTTACACTTGAGTTCTGATCTCAAATGTGATCTAAATTTTTTTTACAGGCGACATCAGAATTGATCAGTAAACGCACCGATTTCGTTTGCGCCTGCTAATTTCGAACCAGTAGATGATAAGGGAGAGGCGCTTGCGCCTGCTTGGGTGTAATTAACGCGCGACGCATCCTTAGCTGTCGAGTTAGCGCCTAGAACAGTCGAATTGAAGGCCAATGCGGCAGAATACCCATCTGAAATCAAATTAACATCTGGGACGATTGTATACATTGATGAGTTGAGCACCTGCTGAAGCAGCAGAATTGGCACCCAAAGTCGTCGAATTATACTCATTAGTATTGCCATACATTGTCAAGTTGGCACTTGTAACTCTTGCTGATGGATATGCCGATGGTGTGTTTGCCGGATTAGCATGGCATTTTACCAAGTATTGGCAATTGGTTAACACCCCACCAATGATGAAAAACAGGAAAAATGAGCTAATTTTATAAAAAATTGACAATGATGAAATTGAAATTGGATCTTGGTCCTTATTAAAAATGCAAAGGCAATAAAACGATTGAGTCGAAATTGCTCATTTTTATGAGCATATTATGGGATCGGCTATAAAAATGAAAATTTATGGAAAATAAATATGATTCAAAAAAGTCCAAGATGGACCGAATAAATTATACACGTGAAAAATGTCGGCCAAATTATAAAGGATGATTTTTAAGTAAAATAAATAAAATTTAATTTTCTACTTTGGTTTAATTTGAAATTAAAACAGAACTACGGTAGCTTAAAATTTACAATCAGCTGAAATGTGAGCAAATAAAAAATATTAATTAAAATAAATTAACACACAGGGGATCCCCATCCCCAACGGAGCAGATCCTGACATCTTAAACTCGTATCATTCTCGATCCTCTCATCCTCGAAGATCAAAATTCACTTCCAAAGATTCATTCCCCCTCCCATCAGCAGTTAGGAAAAATGGTATTTTTATTTATTTATTTATTGGCGAAATAAAGTGAGCTTTTGAAGAGTTCCCATAATGGACAACCAATAACCGATTAATAAGCCAAAAATCAAAAATTCTTTTATCTCAACATTATTAGTATTAGTAGAATCATCTTTTAACAATTATTATAGTGGATGCGCTATTTTAAATACATTTAAAAAATGTTTGTATAATACCTTTATTAGATGTTATAATAATTTTCAACAAAGAAACAGCGGATCCCATTATCAATTTACTTTTTTTCGAGAGAAAAAATATATAGAAAATCAAAAAAGGATAGATAGACCGAAAATATTGAAAAAAGGGAAATCCATATCATTTTCTTGGCAAAATAATGCCAGTCATAGCTTCAGATTCTTGAGAACCATCTGCAACAACAGAAGGTCCAAACAGATCGATGGTCGGGTCCATTTGGCCGATTCCGAGATGTTCCAGGGTGGACAACACTCTGTTTCAATACGGGGCATATTTGGACCATTCACTAAAATTTGAAATTTTAGGATTATTTGAATAAATTTTCATATTTTTGTTTCTTAAGAATTTTGGTCAAAAAATTTATTTTTAGCGATAAATGATGCTTTTCAAGCATTAAATGATGCATAAATAAAATATTTAAAGAAGAGAATTGAAATTTAAGTATAATTGGAGAACCATCTTCAGTCTTCCTTGCTAATAAATTTTTCAATTATTACATAATATAGAATAAAAACCAAAAAATAATGGAAGGTATGGAAAGTAATTCATTGAAAATAGATATAATTTTATGATTTGCTATTTTGATTTCTCAAGTTATAATTTATATTTTATTTTTCTTACCTGAGTAACATTTTGGTCTGCCAATCATTATCTTCGGGCTTGGGTCGACTTTATTATAGCTCGTCGAGCTGAGTACGGATATGTAATTATTTTTTGGCGGCAACTACTTTAAACTAGTGTAGAGCGGGATCGGGATCCCGGCCGATTTTCGGAATCGGGATTTGCCGGAGTCGATCCCGATCCCGGATCCCGATTTTTGAATTTCGGGATCGGGATATCCCGATTGCAAATTTCGGGATCGGGATTATCCCGAAATCCTGAGATTTTTTTCCGGGATTTTCAAAAAAGGTTAAAAATGTGAAATTTTTTAAAGAAAAATTCAAAAATTCTGTAAAATTACATTATCATTATAAAAAAACTCATTCATTATCATCTTCTTCATCGTTTTTCTCTTCCTTTTTAATACGCGGAAGGACCCATCATCAATTTGTCCAAATTTGCTTTAATGACCAATATTTTATCAACCATCTCAGCAGACAATCTATCGAAAATAATTTTTAAAATTTTTATTATATTTTACTTGTTCCTTAGTGTATTCGCATAAATGAGTCCTGCTTTTGAGAAAAGGCGTTCTGAGCAAATCGAAGCAGATGGGATCACATGAACAATTCGCGCTAGTTGCTGCAAATCCGGGTATTGGGGTCCTTTTCGGTGCCACCAACTGAAAAGATCCGCATCATGGGAAGGCCTGTCGATCGCTCGAAATGCTCCCAATTGTACTGTCAAGCGCTTCGATAAAGATGATTCACCAGCTGATGGCAGTGAGATGGATCCAGGCGAAATTGGATTTGTCCAAATGTCATCTAAAAAATACATAATAAAAAATGAATTGGAGTTTTTAATTACATTTGAGACTTCCGTCGCTGCTCGCCGTACTTGCCACATCATTATTTATTTCATTTTCATTTATATCATTATTCCCTTCCAAAATCTCATCTGCTGTGAGGACTAAATAATAATATTTTTTATTTTAAGCAACATAAATAAAGTGCCTTTTTCTGAAAATTCAATCAATTCTTCTTCTATCATTGACCAATTAGCCTTTGTGAAAATCGTTTCATCGAAAGCAAAACGTGGATCAAGTAAGCTGAATATTCTAAGTAGCGAATTATCCACCAGTTTCTTGACCCGATCATAGTTTCTTGACCGATCGATTTCTTGACCCGTTTTTTGACCCGATATGATTGACCGTTTCTTGACCCGATCATTTCAAAATTGAAATTTTCTTTCGCAAAACTCGTGATTTTTCCTTGCTAAAAATATAAAAAATAATTTTTCTATAATATCGGCCGTTTGTTTTTCCATTTGGTTCTTTTGATGACTTGAGTTTGCTATATTCCTGTTTGTGCATGCTTTCTAGATGGGTCCATGGCCCTTTTGTTGAACTGTGATTGGACTTTATTTTCTTTTTGCACAATCTACAGGTCGCGTTGTCGGCCTGCTTCTCAAAATATTTCCATATGTCTGACATTTTATTAAATCTAAAATAAAAAATAAACATTAACAATTAAAAAATTCATATCCATTAACTAGTCGAAATTGGAGAGAACAAAAAAAGGGGAAAAAGTGAAAAGAAAAAAACAACAGAGAGAATATAAAACATGGTTTTGGCGCTGTGAAAATAATAAATTCAAACATAACACGATTGGACAAATTAAAAAGAAGCCAAATATACGATTCAAATTTTGAAAAAATCAAAAAATTTTCGGGATCCCGGCCGGGATTGAAATCTTGAAATTCGGGATTCGGGATCCCGGCTTCGGGACCGGGATCGGCCATTTCGGGATTCGGGATCAAAATCCCGATCCCGAAACATCGGGATCCCGGCCGGGATCCCGATCCCGCTCTACCCTACTTTAAACTATATTAAAACATAAGTAAGTAATTATGTTTTTTTTCATTTTATTTTAGGCATTTTTGAAAAGTTGTACCATTGAAATTTGCGTAGTTAAAGTAGTTGCCGCCAAAAATAATTATATATTCGTACTCTACACGATGTATAATTCTGCCCAATTTTATATAAACTACATTTTTCCCATCCACGATTTACTCGCATTATTTGCCCTGTAGAACAGTTACCTCAAAATCATTAATGACAGATTGCAAAATCAGAATTCAATACTTTTTTTTTGATTGAATGTTTCGAATGTCTAAAAGTCGTAGGCATAAAGCTGATGAAAAAACCAATTATTCGGAGACAAACCTATAGAGCTACTTACAAGGGAGGTTTTTGAAGTGCCTCACCCCGATTTATTGGGGACCCCATTCCAATTCGTAGAGCATCCGATCCGCACTAACCGCGGCATTATCATATTTATTTGGGCCACAAATGACTATGAATATTTATAGCAGATTTTCTACATGATTTTTCGGCGTGCTTTACGCGTGGTATTCGGCGCAGCACCGTTCTTCGGCGCCTAATGCACGCCGAAAACTCATATAGAAAATCTGCTATAAATATTCATAACCATTTGTGGCCCGTATAAATATGATCATGGCTAGAGGTGAACAATTCAAAATTTCACTTTTAAATAGTTCAATTATGATAAAATTATTTTTAACCAAAACAATTGGATTTTAGGGGAAATTCCCTATAAAATAAGTTAATAGAAATTCAAAAATATTGAAAAATTTGAACAAATTAATCCTGACTAAATTAATCAAAATATCTCCTTCTATGACAACTTTTCTTTTTGGTTTTTTCGCTGGACCTTACACTCCAAAGATCGTATAATTAAATAAATAATTGTATATTATCATATGCAATTTGTTGCTATGGGCGTGATGACTTTGGCATCAAATTATATAAATATAAAATATGAATCAAAGATACTTTAACTGGACCAGATGAGGAAATTTAATTATTTTTTACGCTTTTCCATAATTCGATTTTATATTCCCAGAGAATGAAATGGCTAAAAGTCTTTATTATATCAAGGTCCATGTTAGCCTAAAAAGAAAGTTTCAACTTATTAATTGACATTACATAAAAACATATTTGGGTGTTCAATATAGATGAATGAGTCTCGCCAATGAAACTCACCCTCTTACATAGATAGTCATTTATCAGATAGTCGTTTTTACTTTTTTTATTCTTTGTTCTTTGTTTTCTCACTTTACATAGAATTATATCATTTTTTTTCAATATTCTTTATAGATGTTTCTTATTTCTTTTTTTTTTATTTAGGGAATTCATTTTTTATAATTCAATGAACGCATCGGATAATTTGGTATCATTAAGAACATATAATAATTATATAATTAAGAAATAATTTAAAATAATTTTTTCTTTATTAATTAATTAAAAGTCATTATTTTGATACAATTATCAATCAAATCATATTGAAAACATAAATATTTTTTATTCATTTTTATTTTTAGTTTTACCAAACCTACAAGAACGAAAGACCGTGTTGGCCCCTTATATGTTTTGCCATTATTTTAAATGCAGTTGCGATACCTGGAATATTGATGAATTTGAGCCTTATCTATGTCACAATAAGATCCAAGTAAAATTTAGATTTTTAAATAGAATCTCTTGCAATATGGGTCAATTTTTTCACTAAATTTATAGTTCCAAATGATTTTTACGTAATTTTATTTTATTTTTTATAAGTTTTCGTTATTTCCATTTCAGAACTCTTCGTGGCACTGCCAATTACCTCTTGGCTTTGTATTCCGGTTTCGAAATCCTCCACCAGCATGGCCATCTGCTTTTCCTGTACGTCGCATTTTCGGGACAAAACTTCATCGAATACCGTTCTGCAATACGATGGTCTACAGTATGTATCTTTGGAATAGGTAGCGCTTCAATATGCATGCTTCTGACTGGTGTTGATCGACTACTGTGCATATTGTGTCCATTTTTGTAAGTCTCAAAAAACAAAAATCTTTAATAAAAATGCGAAAAATAAATTTTATTTCATTTCTATTATATATTATCAAAAAGTTAAGGGCAGAAATTATTCTCTTTTGTACCAAAGTTTATCATATTTTAAGGATTTTTTAAATTGTATTAATATGGCTTTCCATGGAAATTTATATTCAAAAACTAATGGAATGGGTGGGTTTTTGGGTACAGATTTACGAAAGCATGTATCAGGACCAAAATAAGAAAGTAGAGAGTTTAGCATGAATAATCAAGAAAATTAAAAAACCATTCCCTTACAATTAATTAGTTCAATGGTCCGGCAAAGAATCTATCTTGGCTCGCTGACTCTGGTTTGCTCGATTTCTGGGCTAACTTTTGTCTTGTTGGCCTATTCGACCGCAAATGCAATGCCATCAGTGTTAATCACGGGAACCGTCGGAGATCTGCTCAAAGTAATCCATTGATATGAACATAATATGCAGTGATAATAATTGAGATATTAAGGGATATTTGGCATATGTTACGGACTTGTTTAACCCATCATTGAACATCTGCACAATTGCCATTTATGTGACTGTTGGCATTTTGATCCACATCAAAAAAGGTATGGGACTATGAATATAAAATGCCGGTATATGTAGGTGTGAAACCAACTTCTAATTTGTTAGTTCTGTTTATTATTTGATTGTTGTTTATGATGAATTAGAATTGTAAAAAAAAATTTGAATTCTGATGGTCCAGTCATAATTTTGAAGCGATTGTTTTTATAGTGTTGGCTTCTCGTTTGATTTTGCATTTATTATTGTGCAAAAGAAAATGACGAAGACACCAAATAATTACAGAAATCGCTTCAAAATCCCACAAAAAGGGGTTAAAAACTTCTATTGGCCGCAAAGAAACATTATAATAAAATGCAGTAATAGAAAATTCCTAGGGTAAAATAAATGTTATTTTTTTGTTCATAAATTCATTGATTAAAAATAAAATGTCTCTTTATTTTCATAGTCAATGCTCAAAACAACGTGAACACACGAGTGTTCCGCTCGTTGTTGTTCATAATCATCGGCAACACCGGCGGTTATTTGCTGCTGAAGTCATTCCGAATTTTTGTGTTGCCCCAACTTGGCACGGCACCATTCATGGCCTGGTTTGGCAACCAGTTGTTCGCGATCCCTTTGAACCTGAGTTCGGCGTCCAATGCACCAATTTTGTACTTTACCAGGTCATTTTTCTTTATCTGATTAGATCAGGAGTAAATAAAAGCATTCATTCTTGAGCTTGACCTTGGTCATGTATTACACATGGTCAATATACTTAAAGGATAGATAGAAAGAATAATTTCTAATGAGATATTTGAATTATTTTGTATGGAAAAGAAAGCAACTCGAAAAATGAAGAATTCTGGAAGCAAAAATGCAAAAATGATTATTTTCTGCAATTAAGTAAATACTATAAAAATTCGAAAAGATCAACCATAAATTATCTAAATAAATCAACAAATTAATAGATGTTTAAGAAATTATTTTGATTCTCATGTTTTAGCAAGGAATATCGAAAGGCATTCCGAACCAAATTGTTTGGCATCTTCAACAATTCTAATCAAAACAATGCTAATTTTTTCAAGTCTAAAGGCATTATTATTCCGGTCCAGACTATGGCCAGCATCAAACTTTGAAAATCATCGATTAAAACGATTTAGTTTCCATTTCATTGATTTCATTTCAAATCAAAAAATTTATAAATTTTCATCATAATTTTTTGTGCTTACATTAATTCAATTCCTATCTTTTTTTCTGTGAGTTTAGCATAATTTTTAAATTTATTCTTGATTTGTTTATTATTCTGTATAGAATCGTTTCATCATTTATTTTCCTCGCTTATTTGATTCATACAAAATAAACGATCATTGGGTCCTTAGCAAGTACATCGTAATGCACCGAAGTTCAAACAGCAATCAAACCGGTTGGAGCAGTCATTGGGGCTGAAATTTTCGTTTTTTTAATATATAAAATGATTATTTAATATTAATCAAATATTCTGACTAATTAAAATATTATCTAAGCATGTTTTTTCTTAGCATTCAAATTTAAAGCATTGGTAAAAATAATGGGAATTAACCGTATAAAATAATTACATTACAATTAACTCACGGGAATTTTTCCAAACAAAACTCCAATTCCTCTGGGAACGGACTGCCCAGAGCCATTCCGATGCCCTTGATCTGTCTGAGTTGCAAAGCAGCGGACAAAGCACCGATTTTTTGGATGGGAACTTTAAAGCAGTTTAAGCATAAATTAATTGTACATTCAATAAAATACCTCTGATAAAATGGGCACTTTCAAAAAAGAGAAATATGCAGAATATTATTAATTTTAACATTTCGTGTAATGATTTTCGCAAATAAACTTTTTATTAAATAATCATTATACTTTGTCTCTTTTTATATCGGTAAATCTAGCGGGCTTTGAATCATCTTGTTAGTAGAAAGGACACTTTATCAGTTATTTAAATTTTAAGTACTTTTTTAAAACTTCATTACAATTTACTAAAAATGATGAGACTATCCAATTTTCGATCGAAATTTTTGAAGGATGTTTTTTTGAAACCCATGAAAATGGATAATTAGGTTATAATGATGATGGAGATAAAATTGAAGTGTGAATAGTGTGACGATAATGATAAACTGATAACAATTAGAACACCTCCTAATATAGACAGGACCTTTTAGCAAATCCAGTCTCCGCGTTCTCCATCTTTTCACCTTCCCAATTTCGTGTTTGACTGTCTGCTCTGATGATTGCTGCGAACAAGTTGTCTCTGCTGATTATGATTTGATCAACTCTGATCACTTTCATTAACACCAACAACTTACTTTTTTTTATTGACTAGCGCTATTCTTACGTATGGATATGATATGATTACTTAATTATCAACACAATGTTATGCAAATTTTTTTATTCGAATTCATAAATTTAAAATTTCAAGAATTATTTAATATGCACCGTAAAGCTTTATCATCACTATTTTTTATTTTTTTATTTGATTGAAAACGAATTGGAATTAGATGAAGTATATGATTTCATAGTAATTCTATAATATTTTTCCTTTATTAATCATAGTAATTCTATAATATTTTTCCTTTATTAATCATTTTTCAATAGAACTGAATTTCGGATTAATGTTCGATCATGGAAAGCATTTATTCAAAAAATTAAAGGAAGAAGGTGTAGTAAAATTAACGAGAAATAATATATAAGGAAATAATTAAATCAAAAACAAAGGTCACTATGAATTCTTTCAATGATCGATCACTTATTAAAAATAGTTCTCAAAGAATGTGGCCATCACTAGAATTAGTAGAGAACAAAACCGGCTACTAAAAAGAATAAATTTTTACAAATTTCATTCAAATTTTCGCACCGTAAAGCGTTATCATCACTATGGCAACAGCAATATTCCAAGACAATTGGCCTGCAGAAGATGCCGGATGTGTAGTAGTGATATCACTGGTGCTGCCGCTTTGTGAGGGCTCCATGGTAACTAAAATCATTTTTAGACATTTATACATTTATTTTAATATACATCGAATTGGTCGAAATATAGATCTTAGATTTCATGAACATAATGAAATGATCCATTTTGTGGCCAATGTATGACAATATGTACATTTATCTTTTGACATAATCACTCAATTAAGTATCCATCTAAATTTTTAGAAACACTTTATGGAATGACCTTTATGTCAACTCCCAGTTTCTTAAAATTGGCCAAATGGGTGGAAACTTACGGCCAAAATAATAACGAGCAGCAAATTGGCCAAAAACAATTGATTATTTTGGCCCATAACTCTGGGCACTTGGCCAATTTAGGATATTTGGACTTATAAGTCACAGCTCTTTCTTTTAATATAAAGATCACTCCATAAAGTTGTTTCTAAATTTTAGATGGTATTTAGTTGGATGGTGATAGATTGGAGAAGACCCTTCTTAACCATGATTCCCACCACATGAGCAGTTAAGTCCATTATGCTGGTGATCGTGGTGATGATGTTCGCCAATTCCTGCGGTAGTACTCGTCATTTCTGACGATGTCACATTGGCGTTGGTCAAATTCCCGGGGTTTCCTGTCGGATTTGGCTGATGCGGTTTTGGCGCTTTTGGCGTTCTGTTGGGCTTTTCCGTTTTATGTTCAATATATTTGGCATCGAATTGCTTGCATAAGCTGATCAAAGCGTTCTTTTCCGCATCCTTACCACCTCCGCTCGGAGCAGCACAACCACTGATCAGCACATTTCCGCCATCTTTTCATATAAATTAAAAATTCTTTTGTCTATAAGCTTGTAATGCACTAATCTTCTATCTATTCTTTAATATTATTTTTCATTAATAATGCATCTAGCTAATGGTACATCCTTTTTCACTACCCAATTATTATCTAAAGCTAAATGATCTGGTATTAATTAATTAATTTCTTAACTGGTTTTGGTTGAAGCTTCTTATTAGCTCAACTAATAAAATATATAGCCTTTTTTAGAAACTAGTTATTTATTACCATGAGGATAGTCGACTTCTAGTAAAAAATAAAACAAAGGACCATCGCCAGTTTAATTGCTATAGGCCTCATAAATGCTAAGGAAAAGAGCTTAAGTTAAAAAGTAGTGAGGAGATTGCTAATTCGGACATGTACTGAATGAGAGGGTCAAACCACTCGCTAATGATCGATGAGTGAAGGGAATGGCTTCTATGGATTTGAGTTTATATGAAAGGCCAGTGGGATTCGAACCCATGAAAAGTCCAATGGCACTGTCCATTAGTTAATTAATGATCCATAGATATAAACAGGAAAAAACATACCTTTAAGACCGCATTTGGCCTCCGTCACACATTGCTCCACATTTGGATAGCAATTGACTGTTGCGTCAAAAAGATCAAGAGAAATGCTTGTGTTGTCCAGTTGCATATTGAAGAATGGATCGAATTTGATCTGTTTTTTGTCGCCCAAATCGAATTTGACACTCAGAGGACAGTCAATGTGGCCTGAAAATACAGTAGATGTTTATGCTGAGCCTAAATAGATCAAAAAACGAGGATTTAAAAAGATATGGCCAATACATATACAATAATTGGCCAAACAAAAAATTAAAAATTTGAACTAAAACCCATATGTAATCGTTTTAATCAAAGTTAACCTTTTTGTGCTGGGAGGTCCTTCTCGGAATTGCAAGTGTTGTTCCAACAAGGTTTACATTCCAACAAAACGCCAAGGGACTCAATGGGTCCAACAGCAGTGGCACCGGTGTTATTGCTCACAATTTTGTCCACGTCTTGGCAAGGCTGTTTACGAGAATTGGCACATCCCCTGGCGAAAAGATGGCCAATGCCTAAAGGAAAATTATGGTGAAAATGTAAAAAAATCCAATTTTCAACGAATATTTTGCAAGTTAGGAGAAAGAGCTAATATTTTAGCAAGTATTTTTGAAAAATAAATGAAGATTTTTGTAAATAAAAAATACTCTTAGAACATCAAATATTAATATCTATTTTAATTTTAATCATTTTTTAATATGCAATAAATAGGAAGATGAAAAAAACAATAAATAAGAATATGAACTACATATAAATCATAAATTTCTCATAATAAAAATAAAAAATAAAATTTGAGCCGATTTTTTGATCAATCCTTAATTCTGAAGTTTTAAATTGATGTACTTCTTGTGAATTAATCCACTAAAAATATGATATTATTTGTTCACCCAAATGGAATCCGATTCTTCGGTAAAAACAATGGTCATGCTCCTCTCCACAAGTAATTTCTCGCGCATTCTCCAATGAAAAAGAAAGTCCATTGGCCAACATCACCTTTTTCTCATGCCAA
Source organism: Rotylenchulus reniformis (assembly GCA_001026735.1). Lineage (NCBI taxonomy): Eukaryota > Metazoa > Nematoda > Chromadorea > Rhabditida > Hoplolaimidae > Rotylenchulus > Rotylenchulus reniformis. The sequence goes on along the minus strand of LDKF01003515.1, from coordinate 5,406 downwards.
CATTTGAGGCCTTAAAGTGATAAATACATACNTTGAGCCGATTTTTTGATCAATCCTTAATTCTGAAGTTTTAAATTGATGTACTTCTTGTGAATTAATCCACTAAAAATATGATATTATTTGTTCACCCAAATGGAATCCGATTCTTCGGTAAAAACAATGGTCATGCTCCTCTCCACAAGTAATTTCTCGCGCATTCTCCAATGAAAAAGAAAGTCCATTGGCCAACATCACCTTTTTCTCATGCCAACATTTGAGGCCTTAAAGTGATAAATACATACATATACATATAATTATTTTAAAATTTTGCCAATACCAATGGATGATGCCACAATCGCCAAAAGAATGGCCAAAAGAGACAGTGAGTTGGAGTGCATATCCTATTTTGCAAATCCCTAAAATAATTATGGTATAAATACATATAAATCAGAGATTCCAAGTAAAATTCAATAAATTGTTAACTGCTCAAAGCCGATTTTAGTAAAAAGTATTCGAAAATGAGAAATTTTCTGATCGTTACCGCCAACAAACGAATTAAAATATCCCAATAAAAGTTTCGAGATCGAATTAAATAAAAAATATTTCATTTTTTAAGTTGAAATTTTAATTAGCTTTCAGATACTAAGACCATTGGCCAATAAATCGAATATGTACCAAAAATCAAAAGTCAACAGATCAACCAAAATTTTATGTTGGGTAAATCGGTTAAAAATGAGGAAATTTACGCAAATCGAACATTAAAGGATGAATTATGATAGTTGTTACATTACTAAAACGAAGAAAAAAAGTTATAATCCATTATGAAATAATAAAATTCGTCGTTAACAATGCGATGAGAGGCTGAAATGGGGGTAACCGAAGAACCGAACAATTGGGGAAAATGGGTGAAAAAATCCACAATAGAAAAATGATGAGTAATGGGAAAGAAAGAAATTTAATTAAATGATAATGATAAAAATTCGGGTTGAATTGAAACATGAAATTCTGTCATAGACTTATTGATTTTGTTAGGGATTAGGTAATATTAAATAAAAATGATGAGTACATATGATTGGTTGGTTGCATGAACAATTTGTCAAAAAAGATTTTTTAGACGAAATTATATTGTGACTTTAATAAAGTTTTAGGATTTGCACCATTTAAATATTATTAATTTTAGAGATGAGGTTTAGGTTTTAAAAAGAAAACACACAATCCGAATTAATTTTGAACTTCGTTGCCTTGATCTAGCCGTTTTGATCAGTGTCGCGAACCCTTAAAAATAAATGAATATGATAAAAATTCGGGTTTTAAATAAAAATGATGAGTACATATGCAGCCGATTTTGATTTCAGATCGTTCGAACTGCCAAGACCACGGCGACGACATTCGGCTTCATAAGCCGAGTGACCTGTTGGTGATGCCATGTTGGCTGACAGCCATGGAGAGCAGCTGGTGCCATCTTTGGAATAAAAATGTGTATTTAAATAGATTTAAAAAATTGATTCTCTTATAATAAATGCGTTAATTTGTCTGCTGTCATAGAAAATTCTTAAACTACTTTTATATTATCATCTAATTTTAATTGAGACAGAGAACCTAAAAAATAACGTAGTCCTATAGGTGGTCTGTGAATAAATTCTTAATATGCCTCAAAAAAGAAATTCGAAGTTTACATTAGGGTAGCGCACGGGG
>LDKF01003511.1:0-14309 GCA_001026735.1 Rotylenchulus reniformis | reverse complement strand
TATAGATGTCTAGCAGATGAAGGGTGCAGGTTCAAATTCCCTCGTGGAAATTTTTCTAGACGGGAAATTTCGGTTCGATGAGTTTTTCAGAATTATTTAGGCAAAAATTTTCTTTCGAAAAAATTTGGAATTAAAAAATCCAACCGTCTCCTCAGGCAAAAGTTTATAATCAGCGTAGAAAAGCCAGAGAATTCCAAATTTTATTTTGGCTCCTCAATTTTATGACACGAAAGCATGTCATGTTAAAACGTAGTGCTGTCTATTTCTTTTTCTCTGCTCATTCGCTTTTCCTGTAGCAGTTTATAATAAGGAATTCGCTTCATAAAATTGATGGTTCGAAGCGTTTCTCCCGGCGCCCAATTTTTATTCTACTAACCGGGATTGTTCCATATGTGTCGTAGTACGCAACAACAAAAATATAAGGCCGGGCTCTTTCCGGAGTGTTTAGATGGGCCTTAAACGGGACAAATCACATTGTATTTTCTGGTCCAATAATTCTTACCACGATGTTGAACATTTTGTTGGTCGCCAAATTTGCGGTTGCACTGTTCGATGAAGTGATCTGGAAATTGTCCGCGACCAGGGTGTTCATCAACTGTTGCATGGCGGTGGCCGTTTTTCGTGACGAACTTTCGATGTTTTTGAGCAGTAATTGCAGCTGCGCGGAGTCCGGAGTGAAATACACGGCAATTTCAGTGCGCAATCGTGCAAATTTTTGCTCGATGGCAATAAACGACTAAATGGGATAAAAATTATAAAATAATTGTTGCAATTTAGATCTCCAATTCTTTATTCTAGCCCAAAAAATTTTTTATATGAGTAGTTGTTTTATATTAAATTCAATTCTTTATGCAGAAAAATAAAAGAAGAAGCTTTAAGGTACGCAAAAAAATTGATGCCCTTGAGCGGATTTGAACCTACGCTTCCCTTCCCAAAAACTCGATTTTTTAACGATTTCCAATTATAATCCAAAATTTTTGATACATCATTCGACGCAGAAATTTATGTTCTACAATTTGCCCATCATAAAGGACTGTTTTCGCTGGGGGGAAATTTAAAAAATTTAAACCTGAAATGCACGTGTGCCCTTTATTTTCTTCGATTTTAGATTTTTTTTGTATGAATTAAGGACCTAAATATATTTCGGTCTCGTACCTCTTTGTCGGTTTTGGACAATTTCTCAAAATCCCTCGGAATTACAACCAACAATGCACCGATGGGCGCCGTAAATTTCTCCTCAAAGTCAATGTCCGCCAATTTTTTCCAGTGGACCACCATGCACTTGCGCAAGATGGATTCGCCGATGCTCACCGTCTCATAGAATATCTATTGAAATAAAAAGTTTAGGATTTTTGTATGATTTCCAAATATATTTTTCGTCCTTAACTTTCTTTACCTTCCACGCCTTGCTCCCGTAATACGCATTTTTGCCCGCAATTTCGTACTGTTGCAGTCGATAGGCCCGGAACTCCATCTCTTTCCCATTTTCTGCGCCATAACTCGCCCCGGTGACCAAAATCCCAGAGAACATGGTGCAAAACCACAAAAGGACGAATATGTTGCGCAGAGCATCGAGCAAATCGTCCGTCATCGTCGATTTTGTGTAGAAAATTCACAGTGAAAATTATTATTTTTTTTAATTTGTACGAAACGAAATATAACCCGTTCTCTTCCTGAAAAATATTAAGATCAAGTATTGGGAGGCATAAGTAAAAATCGAAATGTGTAAAAATTTAAAAATTCAGGTTTTTAGGTTCCAAAAATGTGGTAAAATTCAAAGGGACCTTTAGTCTATGTCTATGTTAACCAACATTTGTGAGATAAATGGAAAAATCTTCTGATCACATATCAAGGGAGGGCTTCATTCACGTTTTAAATTTTTTTTTGGGGTTTAAGGGGTTCTTTTTCATTTTCATTCAAAAGATTCGTTTTTAGCACCTCGCCTTTAATTAATAATTATAATTAGAGCCCGGACCTGGTCTGGGCCCAGACCTGGGTTTTTCTGGGTTTCTGGTTTTTCTGGGTTTTAAAAAGCTGGGCCCAGAAACCAGGTTCATCCCGAAATTCCAGCCCAGCCCAGAAACCAGGTATTTCACATCTGGGTCCAGAATGACGGATTTTCCACAGTGGAAAAGTGTGAATTTGATGAAGAATTTGAATTTTTCGAAGAACATTTTGCCAAAAGATGTTTTACACCTTACAATATACGGACTGGGTCAAAACTAGAGTTCAAACCAGTTCAGTGGCACTGACAGTATTTACCAGTGCACTGGGTACTGAAACTGGTATTTTTCGCCCATCAGTGTTAAAATCAGTTCAGTTTTTTCCCAGTTTTTTTAGCACTGAGTACTGTATACTGGTACTCCTCGACTACTGATACTGGGTACTGAAACTGGGTTTTTGGTACAGTATTTTACAGTGCTAATTTTGCACCCCTAAGAAAGACAAAATTAGGAAAATTTTGACCGAAAATCCCTAAAATTTGGAAAGTTTTGACCGAAAATCCCTAAAATTTGGAAAGTTTTGACCAAAAATCCATAAATTTTCGGAAATTTTTGACAAATAACACCTAAGTCATCTGTCTAATAGGCATTTTCCTTAAGAAAAAAAATCCAAATTTCTCCTATGGCCAAACGAGCGCTGGCATACAAGTGATTTCTTCTCTAAAGGGAAAAAATATAAAAAATTTTTACTCTATAATATCGCAAAATTGAATGAATTTTTGTTAAAATTTTGTTCATTTTTTTCTATTCTCTTTTCTAGTTTTTTTTTCTCTGACTCTCCCTTTCCCACTCACCCAGATTTGCATTATTGATTTGAAAACCCCTGAGATATTGATATTTAACACTGACTATATAAATTTACAATTGAAATTTAAAATAATTCATTTTTTGCTAGTTTTTTTTTCAATTTTTCTCAACCATTTTCAAAAATTTACTGCATTAAAAAACTGGTACTGATACTGGTAAAATGCATCATAGCACTGATGAAGAACAAATCAGTGCTAAATCAGTTCAGTTTTTTTCCAGTTTTTTTAACACTGAGTACTGTGTACTGGTACTCCTCGACTACTGATACTGGGTACTGAAACTGGTTTTCTCAAAATTTTGAACTCTAGTCAAAACATCCCTGCCGACTAATCCCTGCCGACTCATCCCTACCAACTCATCCCTGCCGACTCATCCCCGACACTAATCATCCCTGCCGACTCATCCCCCACGACTCATCGCCCGAAGTTCTAGGGCCGTTTCATCGCCAAGTTTTCTGTACAAAATTTTTCAAAAATCCTGCCTCTAAAATTTTTTAAAAACCCAAGGCATCTGAAATTTTTCGAAAATCCTAGGCCTCTGAAAATTTTTTGGAAAACCGAGGCCTCTAAAATTTTTTGAAAACCGAGGCCTCTGAAATTTTTTAAGAAATCCGAGGCCTCTAAAATTTTTTGAAAACCGAGGCCTCTGAAATTTTTTAAGAAATTCGAGGCCTCTAAATTTTTTGAAAACCGAGGCCTCTGAAATTTTTTAAGAAATTCGAGGCCTCTAAATTTTTTGAAAACCGAGGCCTCTGAAATTTTTTAAGAAATTCGAGGCCTCTGAAATTTTTTGGAAATCCTAGGCCTCTGAAAATTTTCCAACTGCAGTCAATTTTTTCGCAGGCTACAGATTTCAAAAATTTTCATAACAAAAATTGCAAAAGTTTTCGGAGGCCTCGGGTTTTTAAAAAATTTCAGAGGCCTCAGCCTCGGGTTTTCAAAAAAAATTAGTCTAGGATTTTGAAAAATTCTAGATTTTAAAAAAATTTATGAACAGAAATCTTGGCGATGAAACGACCCTAGAACTTCGGGCGATGAGTCGTGGGGGATGAGTCGGCAGGGATGAATAGTGTCGGGGATGAGTCGGCAGGGATGAGTTGGTAGGGATGAGTCGGCAGGGATGGATTGACCCCCACCGTACAATATAACCAAAAATGAGGCAGAAGAACATTATAGAGTTGAGAGTTAGAGAGCAAATTAAGTCAAAACTCAAAATGCCGCGGATCAAAATGCCGCCAACATTCGAAGGTAATTCTTAGGACCTAATCCTAATAAGGCCCAAAACTAAGGCGTCGGATTTTCGAATATTCTCATGTCGAATTCCAGGAAAAATTCCAAAATTTTTAATAATTTCATATCTTTTAAATTTAGGCGCTATTTGAAAGACGTTTATTTTTGAAAATCCACTAAAAGGGTCCCCTCTTTTCAGCAAAAAATGAAACAAATTTTTTTGATTTTTGTATACTCTTTTGCTTAAAAAACTGATTATTATTCAAAAAATGAAAAGAAATTTTCATTTTTGGATTTCAAATGAAAAGGGTCCCCCCTGTTGGATTTGTGGGTTTTCAAAAATAAACTTCTTTCAAATAGCGCCTAAATTTATCGTCAACCTCCGATTTTTGAAAATTTTAAGTTTTCAAAAATTTTACATACGAGATCCAGGCACCCAACTGCTGACACTTTTAATTTTTTTACAAGCCTTCGAAAATTTTCTTTAAAAAAACTTTGCCTTCGAAAAATTTCTAAAAAAGAGCCTTTGCCTTGCGAATTTTCTAAAATGTTAAGGTTTGTACATATTTTTTGAAAAAATAGGCCTAAAAATCAATCTAAGAAATTTTTTGAAAATATAGACCTATAAAAATTATACCAAAAAAATCGCAGGCCTAAATAAGTTTTTGTCAGTCAGTTGTCTGTCGGTCAATTACCACCGCGCCACATGATCTTCCAAAAATTTACAAGCCTCGAATTTTTTCAGAAAAAAAAGTTATCGGAATATTTATCATATTAAAATAGCAAATTGAAAATTTATTGATTTATGAATTATTCAATTTTTTTTTGTTTTCAATAAACCAGAAAACCCAGAAAAAATTTCATAACCCAGACCAGAAAACCAGAAATTTTCCGACAAAACCCAGAAACCAGAGGTTTTTGGAAAATTCTGGGTTTTCTGGTTTTTCTGGGTTTTTAAAAGCTGGGCCCAGAAACCAGGTGCTTCCGACTTTCAACCCAGAAATCTGGGCCCAGACAGAGTCCGCTGTCCGGGCTCTAATTATAATCTGGGCGAGCTCCGCCGCTACTGGCTAAGCCGCGTTCATTCCAAATCCCGCCTGCTCAAAATCCCGCCACTAACGAAAACTTTTTTTGTAAGACGTTAGACCAAAAGTATAAAATACAAAGTTGTGCAGAATTTTATGCTCTATCTTTTAGTATTTTTAGTTTTTCAAATTTTCGCAAAAATTTTTGAAATTTTTCGAAAAACACCGATTTTTCGCCTTTTTTCGAAAATTTCGGAATATTTAAAAAATTTTTGCGAAAATTTGAAAACAAAAAATACTAAAAGATAGAGCATCAAATTCTGCACAACTTTGTCTTTTATACTTTTGGTCTAACGTCTTACAAAAAAGTTTTCGTTAGTGGCGGGATTCTGATCAGGCGGGATGCGGGATTTGGAATGGTAGCCGCTAGCCGGCTAACAATAAGCTGACTGCTTTCGTTCACTCTGGCTTAGTTGGTAATGTGTTGGAATTCTGCTGGATTGAAAGGAAAAGTTCAAGCCCCCAACAGAGAAAATAATTTAAATCATTAAAAAAAAGAAAACCACACAAAGATAAATCCGTGATTTTGGGCAAGATCTTTTCGAAAAAGTTTTGCCTTTTTAACATTAATTTTCAACTTTTTAATTGCAAAAGAATTTATCGTAATTCGTCTTCATCCTCTGTTCTGCTGTTGTCCCACTCCTGTTTTTCATCTTCCCTGACATCGCCCCAATCAATGTCCAACTTGGCCATCGGCGATATTCTGTGCACTCTGAACTGCTTCAACTTCTCCTCCTTCCGTCTTCCATTTCCATTTGTCCTTTCATCCTCCGTCTCCGATTCCAATGTTCTTCCCCTCTGACCATCTTCTTCGAATTCCATCCCGATTATGCGCAGCGAAAGGCAATGCCCGTAGTAGTACAGCTCCAACTGCTCGCACTCCTCGCAGACCAAAGCATTGGCAAAATATGAACGGAGAAACCTGAAAGTGTGATTCCTGATCCGATTTTCCAAGCAGTAGAGAAAGAATTTATAAAGATTTTCGTGATTTTCCGGTGGTTTTACAAAAAATTGATTCAAAAAATGTAAGCCAAGAACGGTATGAAACTCACAGCGGGAATGATGGGAGTTGAGCCAATCGAGTCCAACATCCTGCTGGCGGTGTGTGGGAGGAGTCCAAAAGTTGGGGTCGAAGTGACATTTTGGACACAAAAGTGGGAGAAACGGATGGGAAGGCAAGTCGGACCAAGGCGGAGGAGTCGGGATGAGACGGTGATCGTTGGGTGGAGGTGATGATGGTTGATGCACCATCTTCTGGCCTCAGAGCGATGCGCATCGGGGGCACCTAAAAATGGGGAGTTTTAAAGTAAAAATTCCGATAAAAAATCCTTGCATGAACCTGCAGTGGATATCTATTCATTCATTCATTCATCAGAGTTATCGGCTTTTTTTTCAAAATTTTCGATTTTAAAACAGTTTTTTGGGGACTCTAATTCTTACAAAAAAATTTGACAAAAGGCAATCCGTCTTGGAAAACTAGACTTTCAAGCCAAAAAAAAATATTTAGAAAAATTAATTTTGTTATAGGACTAAAAATTTAGGAACTTTCATACTCATGCGTGATTTTGCAAATTTGCCCAGGTTTCTTGCCACTGTTCGATTTCGATTGGACTACCCACTTCCGGATTCGGCCACAGCGTGAGCAGTCTGCTCCGCTCGTCCCCTGCTGCTGTCGTCCACACTGCCGCACTCCTCGGCTCTGTCCCTGCCGCCACCAATGTTTCCGGATGGACCACCGCCGCGTGGCGTCGCTCCCATCCGTACAATGGCACCGGAAAGAGGGCATCCCATTGTGTTTGGGCCAAAGTGTGCGGGCGAAGTGCCAACCCGCGCCCCGGCTCCACCAGCGCCAATTCACTCGTCCCAAAGTCCATGGGACGACAACACTCGTTGTTGTCCCTTGCGGCATCGCCATTTTGCCCTGATGAATAGGCTGTTGGATCAGGCCCGTAATCAGGAAAAATTTTCGGGTGGGGGGGGNCAAAAATTTTTAACAGGGGACTCTTTTCTTTTTTTTTGGTCTTGGCAATTCGGGGGGCTATATATAATACGGACTTGAGTTAGATGTCCCTCTCATAAAGAATAATCCAAAGAATTTTCAGGACTTGGTATATCAAATAAAAGGATGTGTTAAAAAGTAATGAGATGTGATTCCTTTGGATCAAGATGGAAACTGTTCTTCCAAGCTACCATATTCTAATCAGTACGGATAGCGAATTTTGTGTGGGTTTTGGGGCTTCTCCATATTCAGATTTAAGAAATCCGTAAATCGTGTCTAATCCGAGCGATAGAAATTTGATTCCAATCCTTAAAGAATTTTTTGCAACACCCACCTTTTGCTGTCGATGACGGTCGCCGACCCGCCCGATGCGCTTCAAAATCCTTGGCCCCAAAACAGCATCCACAGTGCTGGCATTGCTGGATCAGCGGACGCTTCTTCTTCGACGAAGAATTGCTCATTTATATGGTTCTTAAAAATTTAACAAAAATAAAATCAAGCACAATCCAATTTATTCCGTTTTTTTAATTAAAAAAAATTAAAAAATAATAAATTTCTTGGCTATATAATACATCATCAATTTATTACAAAAATAACATATTTTGAGGCCATGCTAATATTATCAAATGTGTATTAAGTTTGAAAAATGGAAAATTGGTCAGATGGCAAAGTGAACATGAAGTAAGCTCACCGAGGAAAATTGGAAAATATTATGCAAAAGAAAGGAAAAAATGCGCGAGAAAGTTCATTTTAAGGAAAAGATGGCCAAATTGTGTGAAAGTGCAAATGAATGAAAAATTGTACAAAAATATAAGAATTGTTGGGACAATTACAGTTGATTTATTGTGGCAGGAAAGGCATTTCTCATGAGGATTCTTTGAAATTTTTGGGAAATTTCATATTTTAAGTTGTTCCTGAAATGAAAAATGAGAAAAATATATACAAATGATTCGATTCACTAACCAAAGATGAAATAAAAAAATCCCAAATGTTTAACCATCGACCAGCAGGATTATGAACAGCAAAGACGGTTCGCGGCCGCGTTGATGTCCCATCCACACGAGTCCAGCGCCGAGGCTGCGAGATCCTGGTCAGTGGCCAGCCCCATCTCCAGAATTTTGTCAATTTTCAGCTGTTTGATGGCCGCTTCCGCGTCGAACCCATTTCGTCGAAGGATTTGGCGGCATTGTTCCAAACTAAATTTTGAGGGGAAAAATCAGCAAAAAATCCCTCCAAAATGATAAAAACCTGGCAAAATCGACGCTGGCCTTGACCCTGTTCAGCATCGCATCGGTGTCCAATTCGCCCAATGTGATTGTTCTGGTTGTTGGTGGTGCTCTTTGCTCTTGAATGAGTTTGGAAGCGCCGCCGACAATGCCCAATGGAGCTGGTGCCGCCGGCATTGGCTCCAGAATCGGGATGCCATTTGAGCCATAGCGAAGGTAGGGATGGACCGGGGCGGAAGAAATGGGATCTTTAGCGCCATATTGTCCTGAAAAGTGACCAATTTGAACAAAAAAGAGAAACCCAAAAAAAAAGAGAAAAAAAACCCGAAATGGCAAAAAGTGGTTGGTACTGATGATGAGGTGTCGAAGCGCCAAAACCGGAGAGCAGTAGATCCGATGGAGGAGGCAAAAAAGAGCCGATCATGTTGTGGCGTGGGTGATTTACAGGGTTGACCGGTTCAGGACAGGTTGTTGGTTTGACCAAAGGACTAACGACCGCAACATTGCTGAACTGCTGGCGGTGTTGCTGCTGCTGATTAACGCTGAAAATAAATAATATGAATTAAAAAAATAAAAATTATAAAATAAAGTATGAATCCTGACCCCAAGGAGGATGGAGGTTCTAACACCGATTTGATTGTATCAGTCGCAGAAGTGGTTGGCATCAGTGGCGGTGTAGTCGAAGAAGTGACAGTTGGCCGATCAACACCCATTGTAAGAAACTCGTCGAGTTTGTGCACATCATTGTACCGCAACTTGGTGGTCAATGTTTTCACGTCCTCCGTGACCTGAAAATTGAAGCATTTCCCTGAAGAAATTCGACATTTTTCTTTGAAAATTTTGGGATGGACCAGGTAGGCCCCCTTATTACTCCTCTGCAAAAGAGAAAATATTTAAACGCCGTACGTACAAAGAATGGATCATCCGTTTTGCTTGTTGAAGATGATGATGGTTCATCAAACAGAGAATGTGTCGAGGTCGGTCTCTGATGTTTCGATACATATTGGCCATTGTTGGACAGTGAAGAACTTGAAGCAGTATTGTTCAGCTGAGAAATTGAGTGCACAGACGGCAACGAGGAAACTGATGGCAATGATGAATTGGCAACAAAACTATCGGCGCAAATTGTCGGCGGAGTAAGCCTTAAAAAGTAAATAAAAAAAATAAGAATAATTTATGATCAAAATGGCACCTATTGGTTGGGGAGACACGGTTGGGTCGTGGAATTGAAATTGCAGAATCATATTCTAAAATATCAGTAAAAATGATTAACAATGCGATAAAATAACTACTCGATTTCGCGGTATTCAATGGAATTTCAGCGGATTTTTGCGGATGTCGCTGGACTTGTAGAATGGATCCGTTTTGTTCTGTCACCAGGATGGGCGAATTCCTTTTCGAAACACTCAATTGGGCCAATTCGTCCGCAATCCATTTGAAAGGCTCCGTCGATGAGGAAGAGGAGGAGGAATTGTTCACGGCACTCGTATTTGCAGCAATGGAAACAGCTCCAAGTTGCCGGGACGAATTTATTGGATGCAATGAATTTTGTGGAGATGATGTTGTTGTGTAATCTAAACTGAAAAATTGAAAAAAAAATTAAAAAATAATAAATAGTTAACCAATGCTGTTTATTCCAACAGTTCCTGAAGTGTTGTAACTAAAAATTCAATTTTTAAAAATTTAAAAAAATGAGAAAAATTTGTTGAAATTATTTTTTTACTTTTCTGATGATTCGTTGAAAGAAATCGAGTCCCGCCTTTTGTTGAGCATCAAAATCGAAGGTACAATGGTGACTTTCTGTTCAGAATTTGCACTAAAATTATAAATTAAAATTACAGGAATTTATGGGTTTGCACATACTCCGGACCCGAAGTGACCAGCGGGTTCTTCAGGTATATTTCGTCAATGTGGTCCACATGGCCCCAACATCTTTGCTCATGAATATCTCCGTGGCCGGTGTGGATAAAGGAACCTACAAAAAGTTTAGGTTTTTTGAAAGTTTGGGTTTATTAAAAGTTTAGGTTTTTTCCAATTACCAGCAATTGGGTACGAAATGTCCTCCCTCCTCTGCTGGCCCATCATCATCCCATTTTGGCCATTATTTTGGGCAGTTAATCCCCGCGATTTTGCACTTTTCACGGCGACAATTTCCCGGGGAAATTCGCCAAATTGTCTGGTGGCCACAGATTGGCCGAACCACACATTTCCGTTCTCCCGCCGCTCGCTGACCAAAATCACTTCGTCGCCCACCGAAAGTTGCAATTTCCCCGCTTGGCCATTCTCTGTACAACAAACCATTTGCATGAATTTCACCTGAATTTTTCGGATTTTTCCATTTGAAAACCAAGGGTCTTACATCCATCAGCAAATTTCNTTCGTTCTTCCAACACATTTGCATAATGTCATAGAGTTCTTGGGGGCAAAATGTTGGCATTCTGAGTCGATGGCCCGACTCAATGAGTTGAAGCACCTAAATTTAGAAAATTTGCGCAAATTTTCATCAAAAAATTAAAAACCTCGGCGGCTCGGTGTCCCGCCCAGGGTTCTTCGCCGAAAGTGAATATCTCCCAAAGGGTAACACCAAATGCCCAAACATCTGAAAGAATTTTTATTTAATGGGGAAATATGGACTAGAGATCGATGAAGAGCAAAAAAAAAACCGGAAAATTTTACCAAGGTCCTTTTAGGGCGGCAAATATTTTTTTACAAATTTTATTGTTGCAGTAATTGAAAATTTTTCATTTTTTTATTTGCTATATATTTTGATTCGATTATTTTTATTCGGATAAAACCTGATTTATGTGAAAATTCTCTGAAGCGTAAACTCTCCGGAGGCGACCTTAACAAGATCAATTATGGATTATTTGTTAGCCCCTTTTTTGGAAAAAATAAAAGGCCCAATTGAAAACAAACCAAGAAAACGGAATTTTCTTCGGCTCCCGCATAACATAAAGGTGCTCATTCTCGTTCAGGATTCTGGTCAGGCCAAAGTCGCAAATTTTGACCACCTTAACAATTTTCAAATCATTTTTTACAATTTTTTTCGATTTGCCTGTTCCTCCTGGGCAAGCAGTACATTGCGGGTGGCCAGGTCCCTGTGCAGGCACTTCCTGGACTCCAAATAGCCCATCCCATTGGCAATTTGCTGCGAATAATTCAGCAATTTCGTCAGCAAAAGTCGCGGCCTCTGCGGATCCCGGAGTCTGCTCAGCAAGGAGCCGCCCTCACAGAATTCGATGACCATCAAAATTCGATCGGCGAAAACGACGCCGAACAGTTGGACCAGGTTTTGGTGGCGCAAGTGTTGCATTGTGGAGATTTCGGAGGCCAAATCCTGCCGGACCGCCTCCGACATTTCGTGCAAAATCTTCACCGCGCAGTCCATCTTCGTCCCGTTGGGTCGGGTCCAAAGTGCTCGTTTCACCACGGAAAAGTTCCCTTCCCCGAGGGTTTCCATGAGCTTAACCTAAAAGCAAGGGGTTAGACAATCAAAAATTGAAAAATTGTGTCGGATTTTTAAAAAATCTCGAAAAAAATCCCAAATTTTAAAAATCCTGTATTAAATACCGAATCGGATATCAATTTTATCATATCAACAAGCAATTCCTAAGATTTTGGTTTTCCATAAAATCATATTATTTATATATTTTTCATTTGATAATGTGATAAATCTGGTTAATCAGAGTCCAGGAGAATGTAAAAAAAAGAATNCCGCTTCTCGTCTCAATTGGATCGTTCTCTCCGGCCTCTTCGTCCCTCCAAATAGCTTCGCCCGCTTCTTTCTTTTCCGGTTAAGGGCGTCCCGAAAACGGCGGATGGCCGGCTCAGAAAGACCGTAAGACTTAAAGAAAGGATGAATGAATGCTGAAGATGGGCTTTGCTCTTTTTTAGTTAACGCCATTAAAAATCCTAAAGGCACAAAACCAAAAAATCATTTTATGATTTTGAATGATACGGAAATGCCGCGAATTTTTTTTCCAGGAATTTTTTTGCGAAAACAAATGTTTTGGATCAGAGGCTTAACGAGCCTGACATTTCAGATAAGGTGGTTTTTAAAAAAAATTAAAAAATCAATTTTTGGGGTGCATTTTCTAATGCTGAAAAAATTCATTTTTTCATTTTAGTGCCGGTGCTTTTTGTTTCCAAAAATTAATGCAATTTCTTGCGAAATCTTAATTTTTTTTGATAAGTCTGGCATTCGGGGAAGCTCCTAAAGTTTTCCATCAAAAAAACCTGAAGTTCCGCGTCGGTGACATCCAGAAAGTGGTCCACCCTGGTCAACTGTTTGTCGAACACAAAAATTTGCCGAAAATTCAAAAGGTCCGCCTCACTCAGCACATCAATCAGCGATTCGTCCACATCGGCTATGTCTGCCATCTGAAAATTTATTATTTTTTTATTGGAAAATTGAAATTCATTTGAATATAAAATGAATAAGAAAAAACGGTAGCCTAAAGACCAATTCCACCATTGTTTACTTTTTTGTGTTTTGCAATGCTTTTTTGATTTTTTGTCTATGTTTTTGAATATATTTATAAAAAAAATTTCCGACTCTTCGATCCAAGAGTATGACCATTATTTTTTTATTTGTTCTTTTGCTCTCCAAAAGTGCAAAAATGTGCAAAGAAATCCAAAATAATCCGTGTTTGCAAGAAATGATCAAAGGGATAAAGGAGAGGAAAGGGATAATGAGACCGAAGACCATCGACAACAAAGAGGACAGAGGGAAGGAAACGAGTGAAGGAGACAAAAAGGCTAAGAACCCCAAATATGCCCAACCCAACCAACTGGCGCGCCCCAATCCCCATCTCCCCAAAAAAGGACAATTCGAAAGAAACAAATTCATTACGGCACAATAAAAGCAAAAACAATATGCAAGAAGAGGCAAAATAATATTAGGCAAAAGGGTATTCAAGAGATAAAGATCGATCCAAATGAATTATAGAGAATGAACTGGCAAAAACATAACAATTATAGAGAGAATTGGTGGGACAAAAACAAAATATAATGAAAGAGGGAATTGAAGTGGTAGACAACAACAAATTTTAGGTAATTTCATCAAACAACATCATCCAGTTTCTCGTACCCATCGTTGGTAGTCTCCTTCTTGGCCGGCACTTCAGACACGGTGGCAGTCTCAGCCGGGGGGATCCCGACCCCGGCAGCGCCCAGCAGCGTGGAGCCCATCACCTCGTAGCCGTTGTCCTGGACAGTCCCTTCCTTCTTGGCGTTCTCCTCCTTCTTCTCCCCGGACTCCTTGGACTTCTCGGCACTAAAAAAACAAATATAGGGGCAACATCAAACAACATCATCAAGCTTCTCGTACCCATCAGTGGTCGACTTCTTCTTCTCGGGCGCCTCAGAGAGCGAGGAACTGTCAGGGACGATGATTGAGACACGCTGCGTGGGCTTGGTAGTCTCCTCCTGCTTCTCCCCGGACACCTCGGACTTCGCGGCACTCTTGGTGAAGTAGTGGCTCGACCCACTCTTCACCTGCTCGTGTCCGTCGTCCTTGTTGTCCTCCTTCTCCGCCGCCTTCTTCGTCTTTCCTTTCGCTGACTTCCCATCGGACTCTCCGGACCCAGACTGCTTGTGGTCGCTGCCAAGAAGTTCCTCCTCATCCTTCTGCTTGTTTGCACGACGATGACGATGCCAAAAGTAGGCCCAAGCCCCCAGGCCAACCAGGACCACAACCACAATGCTAAAAACAAAAGGAGAATGTCAGAAAGGAATGATTAGCGAACAAAATGCCAAAAACACTCACCCGGCGATCATCCAAATGTACCACGCGAGGCGAAAGCCAGCAGGATCCTTTGTCGTCGGTCCCGTTGCTGGTTCGTCCGTGTTCGTTGGTTTTGCTGTCGTTCCCTGCGTTGTCTCTGTCGTTGTGCCATCCTCCGTGGTCGTCGTCTCCGCTGTGGTGGTGTTCTCGCCGGTCGTCATGGTGCTGACAACTT
>LDKF01003507.1:1542-14448 GCA_001026735.1 Rotylenchulus reniformis | reverse complement strand
GAGCTTTTTGGCCGAATTTCAAAAAACAAAATATACCATCAGAATCAGCGTAAAATTCTGCACAACTTTGCCTTTTATACTTTTTGTCTAACAAGTCTAACAAAAAAGTTTTCTGGGACTGATATGTTATTTTTGCACTTTAGGCTGAAACGCCCATTTTTGCACTTTAGGCTGAAACGACTCAGCACGGGAATTCGACCCCGTCAAGAATGTCGCGGGGGCATTCTGGATGAATCTGAAGACGGCTTAGAGCAGCAAGGCCAGTGGGAATCGGGTTTGGAGAAGATAATATACCTCCTCCAAATACAATTGAGAAAATTCCGGCAAAAATGATAGATAACCCAATAATTGAATTAATATTCATCTTCCGATGAAAAAATTCGATCTTAATAAGTTATGTAAGTATAAAAATTGTTTTCATCTTGATATTTTAGAGAATTTATCGAGATTTAAAATAAATAAATTAATAAATTAATTAATTAGATAAATTAACAGCAAAACTAAGATATCATAGTAGAATCAGAATACAAATTTAAATTTTTTTCAAAATTTTTTCAGAATAAATACATTGAAGGACGGTTACCATTAAGAAATTAGTTTTTTTGTATTAGAGGTGGCAGGTGAAAAATTAATATAATTAAAAAATAATGAAAATAATTTTCATTAAATGCAAACATAAAATGAATTCAATTGTTTAATTCTGCTTAAATACTGGAAAAATTCTTCATCTGCTGGTATCTATTGGCTTTAAGTACCAGGAGACGAAAATATTTACAACTACTTTCATTCAATAAGAATATCGAACATGCGATTTGAATGAAATACCAATCCTAGCCCATAGATGCCAGAAATTTTATGTTTTCCAACGAAAAAGTAAGAATTTAACCGGAATAGTCACTTCCACTAAAATAACAATAATATATCCTTCAAGAGTTGACATTTTCCCAGGAAGATCACTTCAGTACTCTGTTCATAAAAGAATAAGTAGTACTGATTATTCATAATATTTAAAAATATTTTGATATTTGAATTTAAATTTTTAAAATAAAAAAGAAAAATAATATTTGGACTTTTGTTATTCAATGTTCAAGAACTTTTAGACTATTGTGTTTTTATGTTTATTGCGAATGTTCATGTAATTCGTCATAATATAACTAATTAAATCAATTGAGCACTATAACTTAATTACTAATGATAATACACAAAAATTTAATCGCTGAATAAAATCTATTTTCATTAAATTGTCAATTTCATTAAAGTAGATTTTTTTAGATTTTTGTATCAGTACAAATTCCAAAATTTATTAAATTTAGAAACTAGTGTTTATGAATAAACAAAGGGGCAAAATTGATAGATTAAATTGATTACTTTTGTTTAAAATAATTCTGTTGATTGGACAAAAGGATTTCTCATAATGGATTTTTCAAGTTTTTTTAAAGATAAATGGTAATTCTGGTGCTTATTTGTGATTTTATTTGAATTATGGCGTCCTTAAATAGTGATTCTACACGGATAACTTTTGCAAGATACAATATATAGATAGAATCTATAAAAGATATTATTGAAGATTCAATTTTTCATCGAATATTAGTGACTGATCAATGTATTTTGTCATGAAAAAATGATTTACTGCAAACCCAAAGTTAATCTTTGTTAATAAAAAACGCGAAAATGCTATCATAGAAATACACCAAATAATACCATGCAACTATCTTTATAATTCATAGACGTCAGATATACTAGTATTTCAACAGTAAAACATTTTTCCACAACAAAATAGATTGATCACTCCTTAATATTCGATGAAAATTGAATTTTCAATAATATTTTTTATGGATTTTCTATTGTATCTTGCAAAAATTATCCGAGTAGAATCACTATTTAAGGACGCCATAATTCAAAAAAAATCACAATTAAGCATCAGTAGTGATGTTCGGACCCAAATTTTCCCGAGACTACAGAAACGAGACCGATATTTTACCCCGACACCGAGAGTTGACCCTGAGACTCGAGACCGAGACTTCTTTGAAAAGTTTTACAAAAATTTTCAATTTTTAGACTAATAAATTGTCAAAAATCATAATCAAAGCTATAATTCTAAAAAACAATGTATCATATTAGATAAATTCCTGTCAAATTTATGAAAAATTCTCAAATTAAAAATTTCTTTTTAAAAACATATTTACGAAAGAAAACTATAAATTCTTAAGAAAAGACCCTAAAATTCTCAAAAACTTTCAAAAAAAAAGAAAATAAATGCTCCAAGACCAAATCATTAAGGGGATGCTTTATTTCGCCTAAAATTATTTCGCCTACACCTTATTTCGCCTACACATTATTTCGCCTACAAAATTTCGCCTACAACTTTTTTTCGCCTAGTTTTTAGCCTAATTTTCTAAAGATACCCGTCTATCTACCATGGCCGTGGGGGCTTAGGCCAAATACAATGTTCAATAGGTGCGGGCTGGATGATTTTTTGATTTTTCAATGCAAAATTTTTATTCGACGCGGTGAGCCCAACAATAAAAAATTTGCATTAAAAAATCAAAAATCATCCAGCACCTATTGAACAATCCTTCCTCTTATGTTTTATAAAAAATTTAAAAGTTGTAGGCGAAAATTTTGTAGGTGAAATCAGAGTAGGCGAAATAAATGGTAGGCGAAATAATTTTAAGCGAAATAAAGGTTGAGCATCCTTACTACGTCCCTAAATGCTAATTATCGCGGCGAAGAATCTAAAAAATTGCTAATTTTTTAGAATTGTTAAAAATCTCGAAAATAAGATATTTGTGTTGTAAAATTGCTCTAATTTTCGATTTTAAGAGTTATACGTCTCTAAGATTTTTAGTTTTTACGGCACCGGCCGTCTCGATAGAGGCCGTTGGAGAATTTTTTTAAAAAATTGGACCCATTTAATTTTAAATTTTCCCGTACGAAAATGCCAGAATATCCACTATAAAAAAATCTCGTTTTCATAGACTCAAAACATGAGACTCGAGTCCGAGACCCGAAAAACCGAGAAAAATCTCAATTCGAGAGTCGAGACCGAGATTCTCGAACATCACTATAAGCATTAGAATAGAATTCTACTTATTATTTCATCAAAAAATATCAGATAAAATTTTTAACCTAATCAACAGGATTATAAAAATTTAGGAAATTTCGAACATATATTCAAAATGAAATTTAATTTTGCATTTTTCATTGTTCTTCTGAACATTATTGCTACAATGGCCAGCGGTGCACCAACAAAAGACAAAACCAAAAAACTCGTCGATGACGCGAAAAGTAAGAACAAGTCCAGCAGAATAAGAATTTAGGATAATGTAGGACACATGTGATACAATACCATTATTGGATTATAAAGGCTGAAACCATGGAAATTTCAGCAGGCTCTGGTCAACAGAAGGAATCAGCAGGAGAGGGAAGTGTGGGCGGAATTGGAAGAGTGGCAAGGGTGTTGACCACCGCGGCACTTCTGCTGTTGTCCCCGGCGGCGAGTGGTGCGATGGCCGCAAAACCAGAATTGGCGGGAACCGAAAGGTTTTTGCCGAAAATTCAACCTAAAATCAATGCCAATTTATAGGACAATATGAATTAGGAGACCTAGGCATCCAAATTTTCTGAATTTTTGATGCTTTATAAAATATAGATTTCTTGCAAAATTTTAATTTAAAAATCAAAGAAAATAAGGTTTGAAAAATAATTTTTCTGTTCAAATAGGTATTTTTTCCAAAAATATATTATTTTGCTCGAATTTCTCAGAAACATTAAATCTCAACAACCTTTTCAGCTCAATTCTACTGAACTGTTCAAATCCATGGGCTTCCAGTTGCCAGCGACGCCGTACAACGAATCCAAGCGACTTTCCCCCGGTGGTCCGGATCCTCAGCATCATTGAGCCTTCTTTTTGATGATTTGTTGGATTTGGAGACCAAAATAATAATTGTTATTTTATTATTATTGCAATCTTTAAAGAATAAATAAAATCAGGTCATGTGTGAATTGGGAAATGCACATCATGCCCTTGGGACACAAGCATGGAACATAACATTTAGTGCCAATTTGAATGTACTCAGTTTGAGCCTCGAGAATTATTCGAATTAAGTGCTAGAGTCCGAATTTAACTCGTTACTCAATGTCATACCCATCCATGCTTGAGTCCCGGCGAGTCCTCGAGGTTCTAAACATCGAGTATTTATAGGGTAAAAAAAAAGACATAACATTTTTCTACAGTTAATTCTAATTTTTCCTAATATTTATTAAAATATTCTTCTAAATTTAGTCAGAAGCAGATAAAAATGCATGCGTATTTTGGCATTTGTGCTATTTTCAACTCTTTGCCATTAATGTATTGTATCACAATTTCCTTTTTTCTTTATCCACCCGCTCATCACGCAACCTTGGATGATCCATAGGTTGCAGATCTGCTTGGCTTTGATATCAGTGACAACATTGGTCTTGGGCTATATTTATCGGAATCAAAAGTACGGTATTTTTAATCAATATGAAGTTTTTATTAGAAAATTGATTTTTGAGAAAATTTTTGAAATCCCGAGTTCAGTAATTGAATAATGAAGAGCTAAGACCTATGAAAATTTTTGAAATTTTAATTTGGAGATGTTTTGTCATAGGGAAGTTTCGTACTTCCTCTTGGGAATATTTGCGCCCGAATTTAAGAAAAATGATACCAAAAATGCTTAGAATCTATTAAAATTTATTTATTCTTCGAGGGAATAGAAATTGAATTTATACAATACTATCATTTAGCTCCCTAATTATTAAATTTTACAAAGAAAAAAACTCAAAATTTAGGTAGGAAAATTGTAGATCAGAAATTTCAACTTTATGACATCAAAAACATCTATCCATAGATAATCAAGTTTTTGACAGACAGAGCTTGAATCATATCAAAGTAACTCTTTTAAACAATATTTTCCGCTGATTATTTTTATAAAATATTAGAATCGGAAAAGCAACACTTTCAATAATGATTGTTTTTGGATAATTTTTTAATTTAAAAAATTGTGCATATGGAATGAAAGTGTATCAATTATTATAAACATATGTAGGATAAAATTTTATTTTATTTAAATCGAAAATTACAATCTTAGAGGTTTAAGGCTTCGAAAGCTCCAATGGTGTAGTTTTACTTGAAAACAGCGCCGATAATCGTTAAAAAACAAATGTTTAATGGATGAAATAATCAACTTTTAAATAATAAATGAATGAAGGATTACTGTTCAATTTCAGCATGATTTTGACATCTTCATTTTCTTGGATTTCCTTGAAAAAATCAGCTTCTTGTTTAAAAATACTATTTTTCAAAAAAAAATAAATTTTCTAACAATAATGAGAATTTAAAAAACCGAAAATTTAATGTGTTTTTTGAAGTTTTGACATGTTTGGTTTTAAAAAATTAGGAACACATAAAATTAGTTGAATTATTTTATATAATTTGAAAGCCGAATTCTATAGTTTGGTGAAATAGTTATAATGGTGGATTTTTATTATATATTCAGTCTAAAATTGATTATTTCGCCGATAATCCATTTCGTTATTTAATCATTATTAATGGTTTTCTGGCAAACCCTCACATTGTCGGTTTCGGGGAAACGACTCAGAAATTTAACCTTTGTCTATATTATTTTTAGTTACAGTCGTGGACAAAAGTCTTGATACCTCTATGGGTGCGAGTGAAAATCGATGTTTTTGCATAAACAGAGGAACGGATTGACATGCCCTAAAGGCGAATATTTTAGGCCTATATTTTTGCTATGTAATCCCATCATTCATTCATCCATAACTCTTCATTTTACCAAAAGTTTCCCTTCACCTTTCCCAGCACCCTAATTTAAGGCGGACAAAAGTCTTGATACATAGTTTAAAACGTATATTTCGGTCAAAGAAAAAAATCTGAAAAAATTCATATATATAACCCATTGATATCTGAATATATTCGGCCCTTCAGATCCCGGCTATAGTATTCACTTATATGAGTTCTGGGTACCCCCAAAATGGCTTGAAATTGGGGATTTCGAACTTGGGAAAATATTTTCGACATGTTACCAAGTGGGTAGAATTTTTATTTTGTGCTGGCTGTAATGTATATTCAAACATTCAGCTCATTGTGCCTACAACGGCGTTCTGTTCTATGCTTCTTTGTAGCACAATTGCTTTTGGCATTATTTTTTCATTGGCATATTTTATGCATTTATATGTGCGGAAAAGATCTATAACAGGGTATACACATCAACATTAATCTAATAAACCACGATTTTTGGCGAAATACGAGTAGAAACTATGCAGAACTTAAGGGGATTACAAGAAAATATTAAAATTTTATTATTTTTATAAATGTTATTTAAAATTTTTAGTGCAATTTGCCCCTCAAAATTTTGCAGTTATTATTTTAAAGAAAGATATCTTTTTCATTTTTTAGAGTAATTATTTAAAATTAAAAACATTCAGTCCATCAATTGGCGGTGCTATATCATTCACCAAAATCGATCTCAATTTTTTCGATCCCAATTTTAAACTTTTTAACCATCAAATTATCAGCCACCTCTCCCAAAAAACCCTGACCGAATTACAGCTTAAACCGTCGATTTAAACCATCCGAAACCCATGAAATATCGCGAAATTTTTAACACTATATCCTTGGGGTTTTTCATATATATTTAGCAAGAATATTCTAAATTTTTAATAGATTTACAAAATTTTAGGGTCTTATATTAGTTTTAAAAAGATGGCAACTTTATTATAATTATACCTTTATTTTTGTTTACTATAAAAATTGGCCTATTTATAAGCTTTATTTTTTTAGATTTGCAACGGAGAAAAGATCTCAAAAATGAACAAACAAATTACGCGTACACTTTTAATTCAGGTGCCTACCGTATTCTCTCTAATATAAGCTACCCCTCTATTAGAAGCCACCCTTCTAATATAAGCCACCTCTTGGAAAGACATTGAAAAATATAAGCCACCTCCCTATTATAAGCCACCCTTCTAATATAAGCACCCATTTTTGATTAGTGCGCACTCCATTTCTATATATTTTTCCCTTATTTCGCTCAACTGTCCAAATAAAATAACCCTCTCGTTCCCTTATTTTAGTTGAAACTTTTTATTGTCCTGTCTTTATGCTCATTATCATTATTATCGCAAATAATAGAAATTAGATATGTATGAACAATGGTTGGAATTGGAATTACCTATCCATTTTTCATAGTCTCTTGGTAGAACGAAAAATTGTTGATCTAGTAATCAATAAAATATAAATAGGAATATATATCTTAAGTCTGAAAATTTTATACTAAGAACAAATAGTGCATTATCAGAAATAATAAATATAGCAAAAATAAAAAAAAAATATTTTTTTTTGTTGGGATGATTTCGAATTGAATTTAATGGAGTTTTCTAACATATTGTGGCCTTTTTGAATGAAATTTTTTTTGATTTTTTCTTTCTTGCCACTCAAAATGAACGTTGAAAAATACAAGCCACCCCTCTATTATAAGCCACCCTTCTAATATAAGCACCCCTTTGAAGGGACATTGAAAAATATAAGCCACGTGGCTTATATTAGAGAGAATACGGTATTTTATATTGGTACTTACAAGGGAACATTCCCTACTGCCAGTCGGAATTTGCATACTCCATTCTGACAATATTATAGAGCGTGGGCGCAAACCATGGAAAACTAAAATATTGAATTCCCTCAGAGCTATGATTTAAAGTTATTTAATTTTTAATTTTTTTGCAAACGGTCGTTCATCCACACGGATCATCCACCCATTGGTGGGTGGCATCTATCATACAGTTTATAATCACTAAGCCTGTGAATGCCATAAAACGGTTGAGTGTTTAAAATAAATTGAATTTATGAATAAGAACCAAAAATATTCATGTTTGGCCTCATTTACTTGTTAGTTCGATTCTTTCATGTCGGATCCATCGACGGCGGCGCCGCCTCTCTATTTCTAGAAGTTAAGAATCAGTAAGGACTCCTTTTTTCTCATATTTATTCTGAAAATCAGTCAAAATCCCAATTTCTGATTTTTTAGAACTAATAAGTTACATAGATCCCAAGTGCATTTTTCCACCACTTGTGACTCTGCGCACTCGCCATATAGCTGTGGGTGGATGCGTGGACATTGATGGACACGCAATGAACCAATGAAGCCAAACATGAATATTTTTGGTTCTTATTCATAAATTCAATTTATTTTAAACACTCAACCGTTTTATGGCATTCACAGGCTTAGTGATTATAAACTGTATGATAGATGCCACCCACCAATGGGTGGATGATCCGTGTGGATGAACGACCGTTTGCAAAAAAAAAATTAAAAATTAAATAACTTTAAATCATAGCTCTGAGGGAATTCAATATTTTAGTTTTCCATGGTTTGCGCCCACGCTCTATAATATTGTCAGAATGGAGTATGCAAATTCCGACTGTCAGTAGGGAATGTTCCCTTGTTAGGTATTCATTTTAACTCTCTCCCATGGATTTTTTCCATTACAATTCTTAAAAATACCAATTTTAGAAGCAATCCGCCGGTTGTGTTTTCAAGTATACAGATGAACTCGAGTTTGATTTAATTTATCACATGATTTTATCAAATCTTTGATTTGTTAGCTTCTCGTTTTTATTTTATATAAAACAGACTAGGTACCTAAAATTGAAAAACATTTTATTAAGTTCAAAACACGAAATCATGGATTTAATGAAATCATATGATAACAAAGCATTCGAGCTCAGTACATCTGAAAATACCCAGATTCCTTCTAAAATTGGTACTTTTTATGGAATGTAATCGGAAAAAATTCGAGAGAGATAAAGCGAATAAGTATTTTATAGCTCATTTGTTTATTTTTTTAAGGCTTTTATGCCCTTCTGCATCTATCTGTCCATCGTGTGCTTTTTGTTTTTGGCACTTTTCCAAATTGGCCCTAACAAACATTGGCCGTGGCTCGCCTACTTTAACTGTCTGCTGGATGTGCCAATGTTTTTAATATCAGTGATTAATCCAATTGTCGCCATGACAACAATCAGGCACTATCGTCGCGTTCTTGTATCAAGTAATGATAACAAAGATCCGAAATGGATGATAAAATGCTGAATTTAGGATGCTTTTTCACTTTACTCCTCCTGGACTTTTTAAAATGTTTAATGATCGATGAAAATTCATTTTAAATTAATTAAAAATTAAAAGTTTTAAATAATTTTGTAATTTTTTCAACAAATCCAAGACCTATGAAAAACTTTTCGAGAGATTGTTAGGTCTATAAAAAATTTCAAAATTTTCGAAAAATTTTCATAAATCATAGATCTTTAATAATTTTGGATTATTTACAAAATCTCAAGGACTAATAAGTAAATTTTTTTTGAAAAATGAACAAAATTCTTATAGTACAAAATGGGGATGATGATGTTTGAATGAAATGATGTTTTATTTCTCTTTTGTCCATTATTCCCGAAAATTTAAATTCTAAGTTAGAAAAATTTTATTTTTACCTTTTTTAGCCCTCCTTATATCGAAAATGCAAATTTGATGTCGGTGGAATACAATCAGAATTTGGAGGTCTGGAAAAGCCAAATGCAGAGAAAATCCAAGAATTTTGAGGGAAGAAAAAGAAAATCGGAGCAAATAAAAGCTGTGTTTGGAGTGTTTTGATCCTTACGTATTTCGTTCTTTCTCTTTTGTGATTTTATAACAAATCTACTTTTAATTGATTTTAAGCATAAAAATAAATATTTTCCAATAATTAAATTGGTTATAAATTATAAACTACAATATATGGTGTTGTAATGAAATTACAAATATAAATAACTTCGACCAATAGATCGAAGTTACCATAACAGCAATTTGCACTTTGTTGTGCAACAGTGATGGAGCCGATTCTAGATTATTTCTTGTACCAATTTTCGATTTTTAGGGCTTTTCGGCGTTTTTCCAAAAAAATAAAATAAAAAAATGTTAATTGATAAAAAGAAAATGATGAAATCAATTCAAGAAAAATATATTTTAAAGCTAATTATTGAATGTTCACGTGCCTTTTGTTCCATTCATTAAAATTAAAGCTAAATTTATGACAAATCAATTTTATATGTATTGGTGGGGAAGATCAAGACCATAATGGCAATTTGCACGACATTTTTAGTAGTGATCAGTAATAACATAATAATACATAACCATTATAGGCAAAAATAGAAAGCTAAATTTTATTGGTAAATTTTAGTATATAAGCCAATTGAGAGAGTATAGGAAAAAATCCTTCTATATGTCAATTTTTTCTCTAAATTTAAACCATTGAGCTATGAGTTGCATATGCCTTAATTATATCTTCTATAAAAGCGAAACTTGTTCGATATTTTAGACATTATACTAAAACCCATATTTTTCAGAAAATCCGGTCCTAGGATGTTAAAAAAACTCTACTTTATTCGACCAGATTAAATTTTTAATCCATACACCGCCAAACAATAAAACACAGATGTAGACTGGATTGAATTTTTTGCTCTATTTATTTATTTATTGTTTTACTTAGTACTTGATTATTTTTTAAATTTCAGTATGTTTGGAAATTTTAAAAATAGAAAAATTTTCAAAAATTCGAAAAAAGTATTATAATAAAGTTGAATGACCAAAGTAGCGTTTTTTCTTAAATTCTAGCACCAAAAAATCTATTTTCGGACCCCGAAAAATGACATTTTCCACTGTTGCTGCTGTACTTCTACTCATCAATTCCATCTCAATTCTTCTCCCATCGGTTGGATGTTTAAACGACGACTTAATCACTCTACGCATCAGTCCGTCCTCCAATGCGTACCACATCGATGTATCGTGCTACTTGTCCATTGCTGTTGGTTTTTCGAGCGTGGAATTTTTGGGCGATTTTTTAAAGCGGCAAAATGACAAAGAGGTTTTGATCAGAATACCAAATCGTGCCAAGCATCTTTGCATAGATGTTAGAAAAGATGGCACCAATGACTCGGGGATACAGGTAAATAATTCTACACAATTACATAGTATTTTCTTTTAGAAAATCCATCCCCAACAGGAGGCGAGGAAAATTCCTTCAACTATAAATCGATTTTAAAATTTTCCATTTGAGTTCATTTAATTCCTCAAAATATCTTTTGAACTCTTGGTTTTCGAGTGTCAAAGACCAAGACCAAGTATTTTTGAAAATTTAACTTAAAATAAGCAAGATAAAAAAAGAATTGAAATCACCCAGAAAATTTCTTCGAACTTTTAGACGATTATTTTAAAAATCAGGTAATGCACAAATAAATTTTGTAAATTTTTCAATTTTTTATAATTATATATTTGACTATGAGTTCCATCTTTTTAGTCATTTAATAGCTTTCACTGGTCAGTAATACATAGTTAATTTCCTTTTTATTGGATTTATGCTTTTTATATAACGCAAAAATTTTCACTTTTAAATAACGCGCAAACATATCTTAAAGCGCACCGCAACCTTTCTAGCATCCTGTACTCTCTGGTTTGCCTAGAACGATCGTAAAACTAATCCATCCGGTATCAATATGAACCGTGAGATGCTTAAGCCGCCTTTCCATCAGTCACCATGGAAAAACCATTTTTCTTATGTAAATAAGAATTTTGCCCCTCACACTCGTTGGCAGAAAATTATCATATATCAATATGTGCATTTAATAAGAACAAATTTAGTATTGGCTCCATACAGTACGATTTGAGCAAGCAACAACCGTGGAGCTTTCAATGGATTATTCCAAAAACAGTGCAGTGATTAATGTTACTGTGCCTAATAAAGGTCTGATTTACCCTTTTTCTTGTCCAATGCCGATAATTTTGATGTTTTTTTGCTTTCATTTCCCGTTTCCAGCCTTTCACTTTTAATTTACTATAAATTTGTTGCAATTAACCAATTAAGACCATGGACCAATCGACCAACCTTTACAAACCAGAGTCCAATCTCAGTCAAAATCTTGATGGCCAGTTCCACTCCATGTCACCATTTACTCATTGTTGCATTTTGTCCTATTTAAGCTCTCCCAAACAGTAGCTAGTCAACCTGTCAAGCAGTGTCAAAATTGTCCCTTTTATGTATTAAAATCTTTATTTCTAAAACTAACTAAAATCTCTAAAAGCTCGTTTTTCAGTCAATTATATATTATGTTTTGAAGTGATTTGTCTAATATAGTATTTGGTTTGATTTCTCACTTTTATTTTTTGTTTCTATTATGGAATAAATTTGCAGTCAAAAGGAACAAATTTTGGAATTAGATCTATTAAGGTTTCTGAAAAATTCTAATTCTAGTAACATAAAATCAGTTAGTATTTTACTAATATAGGGAAATAAATTGCTTGCATATTTTATTAAAACCAAAAAAAAGTGAAAAAAATAAATGACATTTTAGAGGATTCTATGCCTATCAAGATGTCACCATCACATAGGTTGTGACTCTTCCTAAGGCCCCCGATTCACCTTGCCTCCGCCGTTATAGTTGTCATTCCCATCCCACTCTCTAACTATCTCTCGTCGTCGTGTACCCTCTCCCCAAACCACACTCTCTCATTTATTGAGCAATATTCCATCCACTTTTCATGCCTTTTTAATCGCTCTCCAATCGCTTACGACCATACCACGTTGAAAACACGCCATCCCGTCCGATCTGGCAAGTTAAGCAACGCTGGGCCTCCTTAGTACTTGGAACGGAGACGTCCTGGGAATCGGAGGTGTTGTAAGCTTTTTTATTTTTTAAATTCATATTCCTATTTTTTATTTATTTTTAATTTTGTTTTTCATTCATAGAAAATAAATGTTAAAATAAATAATACAAACAATAATAATATCTACAGTAAAAATAAAAAAATAATATTTTAAATTTTTCAAAATATAATATAG
>LDKF01003506.1:3349-18143 GCA_001026735.1 Rotylenchulus reniformis | reverse complement strand
TGTTATGTTTGTTAAGATAATATTGCTTTACTATTTTTTTTAAATAGTTTACTATAGAAAACACAAGGCATTGGTTTAAATAGGCTCGAAGCCATTGGGTTTCGAGCTTTATTATTCTTACAAATTACATATAAATTTTTTATTCTAATTTCAGCAAAGAATAAAATGCAATTTTTAATATTTTCACTCATTTTCTTCTTCTTATCTGCCATTTTCGCTGCTCCAAAAGTTGATGAAGGTCGTCATGCTCTGAAAAGCATTCTAAAAACCATAAAAAATCAAATTTCGGAAAGTGCAAAATTGAAAATGCAAAAATGTCAAGAAAAACCTAAATTTCCGGACGAATCGAAGCCCCTGGAAATGGTTGAAAATTTGATTGAAAGGTTGGAAAATCCACAAAAAAATTTCGGAAAAAATGATGTGGACACTGTGTTGAATATAGTTGATGAATATTCCATACAAATGGAGCAAACTATGGAAAAAATTGTTAAATTTTTCCAAAATTATAAAGATAAGTGGCGTTTTGATGAAGCGGTTCGCGTTGAAAAAGAAAAAATCCGTCAAAATCCGAACAAAAATGCATTGAAATTCGGAACTCCAGCAGAGCTTGAAAGGCAATTATAATTTTAAATATTAAAGCATTTGTCAAATTTTTTTTGTATATTTAGAGCCAACCTATATTTGGATCGGAATGTTTTGGAAAATATTCGCAATCATTTTTGGATGATAAATATTCTGCAGAAATTGGCAAAACCGGAAAAACAGCAGGAATATGCCGAATATTTCCTGATGAATTTCTACACAAAAGATGGTAAAAATCTAAAAATTTAGGATTGATAAAAATCTAGGATGAAAATTAACTGACACTATTTACTTTTCGATAGGATTTTTAATTACAAAATTTATTTTCCTCTCTGTAAATTTGGCCAAAAAATTGATTTTTCGATTTTTTTTTCTTACAGATTTGCAAAAAGAACTGGAAAAGACCAAAGAGGATTTGCGCAAAATACCAACCGAATGCGGCGAAGTCACATGTGAAATGTGTAAATGTTGCGCGGACGCATTTGGAGATGATGGATCATCGTGTAAAAATTAGTTTCAATTTATCAAAAATGCTTGAACTAATATAAGTTGCAATCTAACTAAAAATTAGCATGCTAGTGAATAAGCAATTATTACTAATTTAATTAGTAATTAGCATCTATGGATTAGCTATCTTTTTATACTATGTAATGAGGCTAATAAGTTGTATAATTTATCAGTTAATAACTGGTAAAATCTTAGCATAATGTATGCTAGAAAAAGCTAGTAACTACAAACTAGCTCTATATTGAGAATACTAACATGTTCAATTTTACAATTAGCAACTAACAAAAGTATCACTGATTGCTTATTTCGAATTATTTATTATTTGGAACTAGGATTATTAGCAATAATAATACCTAAGGCTGAGGAATGCTAGCAAAATTCGCAAATAAGGAATGCTAGCAAAATTAGGATTCTAGCACATGTTAACAACTAGCAATTATAGATAATTTCGTGGCTTATAGCTTAGAAATTTGATACAAGATAAAATGGCTTAATAGCTTGTTATAAATCTAAAATGCTAGCGAATCAGCAGTTAGCAAGTTTACTAACTAGCAACTATGGATTATGTTATGACTTCTAAGGATGCTAATATATACTATTTTTCAATTTGCAGAGCAACTACTAGCATTTTGGCATATATTTTAACAATTAGCTAGAAACTATTAATTATTTTAATGGGTTATTTGTTAGTTAGCTTAGGTACTTGGAAATTTGATATGAGATTACTAGCTGATAATTAATAGCTAATTAACAAACAAATCGCAAGCCATCCAACCAATCATCTAGCATATAAGCAAAAAAATTTAGGTATAAGCGGCTGTTGCTGCGCTCCTTGCTATGTTGCGGCATGGCTAACCACGGGGGCGGTGATTTGTGCCACTTGTGTGCCTGCCGAAGTGGCATGTTGCATTCGTCGGAGCTGCGCCAGTAGAAAAATTGAAAAAATCGAAGCAAAATTGGACAAAATTAGAGAGAAAGAATGGAAGCACATGGAAGCAGCAAAAATTGAATGATTTTTTGGGAAATCAAATTCAACATTGTTGTTGTTGTTGTTGTTGTTATTTGTTGATGTTGGATATTTTTATGGATTGTATTTAAACTTATTAGAACATTGATAATATAAAACTCAAATTGGTGCAGAATGTGTTCAATTTTTTTATACTTTTTAGTTTTTTGGAATTTCAGTGAAATTTTTTGAATTTTTTATTTCTTCAATGTTTTTCTAAAATAATTTATTGGAAAAATAATAAAAATTTCTTAGATTTTATCAATCGATTAACATATATTAACAAATTAATAATTCAAGCATTTAGATAAATTTTATTTTGTTGTACCGATTTTTAAAAATTCAGTACATTAATTAGAGGGCTATAAGTATCGATTTTATTTTTAATATTATTTTGTACTTATTTTTAATATCTTCTATAGAATATCATTTTTTCATGAGGATATAAAAATAAGAATCAAGTAGCTTCATATATAAATTTTTTAATAAATTTATAAAGATGAATTTACAAAAATTCTTCTATTTTTCGACAATTTTGGTGTTATTTATTGATATAATCAAAATTTTGACTGCTCCTTTAGCGGATATTGAACGACAGGCCCTGAAAAACATCTTGAAATCGATAGAAAACCAACTTTCGATAGGGGTCAAGTGGAAAATGG
Source organism: Rotylenchulus reniformis (assembly GCA_001026735.1). Classification (NCBI taxonomy): domain Eukaryota; kingdom Metazoa; phylum Nematoda; class Chromadorea; order Rhabditida; family Hoplolaimidae; genus Rotylenchulus; species Rotylenchulus reniformis. The sequence goes on along the minus strand of LDKF01003506.1, from coordinate 15,386 downwards.
AAAATTGCCACGAAAATCCTGAATTTCCGGACGAAAAACAGCGGAAATGATAAAAAATATTTATTCAAAACTTTAAAAAATTCACAAGAAAATTTTGAAAATAAATCCATTGTTGAATATTCTGCGCGATATTTGGACAAAATGATGGAAATAATAAAGAAAATTATCAAATCCATACCGAATTATGAGCCAGAATGGCAATTCCATGAAGCAATTCGTGTGGAAAAAATTCGACTATTAAATACGGTTAAAGATTAAAACTTGTATCCCAATGTGAAATGCAACATTTTAAGGGAAAAATCGAAAAGATGTTTTTCAAAATTGATTTAAAAATCTTAGAATTAAGAGGTCAAAACAAACTAACATAAACTCTTCATTTATAGTTATGTATGTAGAATTGCCGAAATATTCGCATTAATCTGCAATAAAAACGGAAATATATGCATCAAAAATGACCTAATATATTGGTATTTTAGTTTTTTTGCATATACAAACCTTATTACATAAAAAACAAATCTTATTCAATAAAAACTAAATTAATAAATATTCCCTAGGTCATTCAATTAAAGTCATTATTATTCTAATAAAAAATAAGGATTTTAATAGGAAATTTATTTAGCTTTAACTAACTTTCTAGCCGGATACTATCAAATGAATTTAAAAACTTGTTAATAATTTAAAAAATGCATAGTAAAGGAAATTGGGCTGAGAGAAAATAAAATTTGTAAAACTAAAGTAAATTGAAAAATTAATTAAATAAAAAATAATAATGACTTACCTATATGTATGTACGGTGCTATGGCGTTTTAAAAAAATTATCATAATGGGCGTTTTAAAAAAATGAATCAAAACTCAATATGTCCTCTAAAAACTTTTTTGTTAGACTATTAGACTAAAAGTATACAAGGCAAAGTTCTACAGAATTTTGTGCTCTATCTGTTGGTATAAAATTTTTTTCGAATTTCGAACAAAAATTTAGAAAAAAGTCGAAAAAACCATATTTTTCATATTTTCGACTTTTTTCGAGATTTTTGTTCGAAATTCGAAAAAAATTTTATACCAGCCGATAGTGCATAAAATTCTGCACAACTTTGCCTTTTATACATTTGGTCTAACAGGTCTAACAAAAAAGTTTTTAGAAGACATATTGAGTTTTGATTCATTTTTTTAAAACGCCCATTATGATAATTTTTTTAAAACGACTCAGCACCGTATGTACATGGTCTTGAACATTCTCGTTTTTATGAAAATACTCATAATTGGTACAAAATTTGCATAATTCTACACATCTACATTGTTGTACACACACATTTCTAAATGTTCCATTGAATAAGAAATTTATTTGAAAATAATTGGCTAGATTTACTCCATTCTATAAAAGAGAATCACAACAAGTAAATTTATTTTTATATTTTTCCATACAATCAGAGCCTATATTTCCATTGAAAAATGCAAATAATTAATAATATTTTCAATTTTATAACAATTATTATAATTTTTTCGGCTACAATTTCGCCTGCCCCTGTAGCCGATGAACAATGTCAGGCCCTGAAAAACATCTTAGAATGCATAGAAAATCAAATTACGGCATGGACCAAATGGAAACTGGAAAAATGTGATGCAAATAATGAATTTCCTGATGAAAAAGAACCCAAGGAAATGATAACAAATTTCCTGAAAATTTTGAAAAATCCTCAAGAAAATTTTGACGAAATTGGTGTGCAGCAATTGTTGGGCTCAGTTCGGGATTTTATGAACAAATTTGAAAGAATTATGACCAAATATGTAAAATCCATTACAAATTATGCAGATTGGCGATTCGCTGAGGCGATTCGTGTGGAGGAAAATCGACTAATAAATACGGATAAAAAATTCCAGCTTGGAACCAAGGAGGAAATTGAAAAGTAAAGCATGTTTTCAATGCTGCGTTTTTGTTGCGTTCTGCGGCAAACGCGCATGTGTTTACAATATGTGTTTACAATTACGCAGATGTGTTTACAATATTGCATTCTGCGTCTGCGTTTTTCCGCAGCAGCCAGCCGCAGAACGCAGATGTGTTTACAATGCTGCGGCAAATTTACTGCGTTTTGCTGCAACAAAACGCAGCACCGAAAACACTTCTGCTTTTTGCGTCTAGCCGCAGTAGCAAAACGCAGAAAATCTGCCGCCGCTTTGTAAACACATTTGCGTTCTGCGGCTGGCTACTTCGGAAAACGCAGATACAGAATTGTAAGCCCTACTTAATCCATTAATCCACAAATTTTGGATAATTTATTTCTTAACAATTCTATGGAAAATCATGGACTAATTCCATTAATATTGATTTAATCAATTCCATATTATATATTTTATTTGAAATCGGTGGATCAACAAATGATTATAATATAATTTTTATAAGATATCCAAAATTTTTTGAACATTTTTCATATTATTTTTGGCATCTTAGCCTTTCCGTGAAAAGCCGGAATTTTTCGAGAAAAACAAATTTCAGAAAATTGAAGTTGAAATTTTTTTAAGGAATCGGAAAAATAAAAAAATATGTATTTAATAATTCTACTCTATTCTTCTTTTGATCTTGCAAGTTTTGAAGAAAATTTTGTTTTAAATAACCAAAAAAAAATTTAGAGCCGCCGGCGATTATTTGACCAAGTTCAGGCTGAAAGACATTCGTGGCCACATTGAGATGGTCAACATTTTGCAAAAATTGATAACTTCAGAAAAACAGCAGGAATATGACCAATATTTTCTGATGTGTTTCTACACAAAGAAGGGTATACATAAAAACTGAAAATTATTATTTTTTAAAATAAATCTAAAAAATTCTAAATTACTGTGACCAAAATAAAGTAAGTCGGGATTTGGATCCCGGCCCAATTTTTGGGATCACTATTTTGGCGAAGATAATTACCCCGATCCGATTCACCAAATTCGGGATGAATCGGGATATTATTTTCAAAAAATGAGGGGTTTGGGATTATCACGAGATCAGGAATTTAATTTCGGAATCTGCGAAAAAAGTTTAAAATAAAAATTTTGTAAAGAAAATTCGTAAAAATTCAATCAAGCTCTTAAATACAAACATGGGATCACTGGAGGAATTTCAATCCATATCTTGATAAATGTTATAATATCCTTTTTTTATTGGTATTAGTGTAAAAAAATTTAAAGCATTGTCAAAAATAACTTATTTGTGTTTTTTTTATTTTGCAACTTCGGAACACGTATAATTTTCATTTTAAATTTTTAAATTTAATTTTAAGATTTGAAGAAAGAATTGGATGAGGCCGAACAGCATTTGGCCAAAATGCCAGAATACTACGGTGAACTCACTGAGGAAATGTGCGACAGCGTTTTGTGTGGTGATAATAATCGTAAATTTTATTTGATTGAAAAAATTTCGCGTTATTATTTAAAAAATTGTGTGAAAACTTAGGAATCTAAAACATGAAGAAGACAATTTCAAAAGGCAAATGAATGCTGAATTTGATTTTTGTTGGTCTATTTATTTTTTCACTACCGTATTTCCTGTATTAAGTCCCCCCTGCAATTAGTCCCTCCCTGTAATAGACCCACCCCCCTCTAGAGGGGGGTTGAAAATAAATCCCCCCTGCATTAGGACCCCCGGGGTACTAGCCAAAAATTTGATTTTTTATATAGGTATGTAGATGCAAATTTTTTCAAAATTCAGTGAAATAATCGCTATCGTAGTCTCTTTCATCAAAAATGCGAGCATTTCTCATCTTGGTAAAATTTTAAGGTATATTTTAGTTCAGGACCTCGTTCTTAGGGGTGTATTTTAGTTCAGGACCTCGTTCTTAGGGGTGTATTTTGGTCAAGGACCATTCTTTCAGGCGAAAATTGTGATGGATGACAGTTAATTGCTCTCAATTCTGATTTTGTATTGCAATGAAAACATTTCGCGTCCACTTCATCATTCAAAAATGGTGTCGAAAAATAGTACCCCCCCCCCTCTTCAAAACTGAGGTCGAAAAACAAATCCCCCCTGCAATTAGTCCCCCTGTAATAGAGAAAAATAAACCCCCGGGGGGTCTAATAGAGGAAATACGGTATTATGAAAATTAAGAATTTTCAAAAAATCCTGTTTTATTGGAAATTTTAAAAATTTTCGGAAAGTTCGAAAAATAAAAGACTAAATGAGGCATAGTCTGCAAATAATTTTGGCTTCGGAATTTGTAAAAATTCGTGCGCAAATTTCTGTACCCCCTTCCTAGTTTCTGCGTTTAATTTCGATAATAAAATTTATAAAATAAAACTTTCTTAAAAAATATTCTAGTTATCAAATAATATTCAAATATTATATCTAATAAATTTTTTCTAAATAATAATTTTGGCGGATTTTGATATAAAATTTCGGCATTTCAAAGTTTAAAATTTTTTAACCCATAGAATTTTTCCATTATTTCAAGCTAATCTCTTATGCTGGTGTTGTCCCTGTGTTACTGCGGCCCGTGTCGCCGCCGCAGCTGTGTGCTATGTAGCCTTGCAACCCGTTGAAGCAGTTCATGCCATTCGTCGGAGATGTGCCAAATGCAAAATCAGAAAAATTGAGGAAAAAATCGCCAAAATTGACGAGCACAAATCCGAAGCTGAGCGAAAAATGGCCATTGATGAATAAAAAAGATACTTTTGGGCATTTTCAATTTTTAAATTTAAAAATTTTCATGCAAACATAAATAATTTCACTAGCTTCCATAAAATGTTGTTAGCATTCGTGGCGCGACATTTGGGGATCGATATTTGAGGACAAATAGCTATAACTCGGTTCAAACAGAATATTTGGGGAAATCAAATTGATATTAAAAAATAGAGCAAAAATTAGCTACGAAATGATCCAAAGCCCGTTTTATTTGGTCCAATGTGAAAAAAAAAGTTATGGCCAAAATATCGTCAATTTAGCCAAAATCTGAAAATAGCGATATTTTGGCCATAATTTTATTGCAATTAAAAAATTGATTTTTTTTAAACTGGCTTAGACTCATTTTGAAGCTAATTTTTTGCTATATTTTTTGATATATAACTGATTTATCTATGTCTTGTTTGAACAGAATTATAACGTTTGGTCCCCAAGTCGGATTTTTAGCAAAGAAAAGAATCACATCAAATTGCCCAAATCAGACGTTGTACTTTGTTTTTTTGTGGCCATTTTTTACGAAAATTACCTTCATTTGTAGTGCTAGAGCGGGAACAAAAATTATGCGGGGGACGGAACACGATATAAAAATCATAAAAATGGGCAATATTTTCAAGTATTTCGTGCTAATTTTTCGACCAATTGGACCACCCAATAATTTAGTTGGATTTCCGAATATAATTTTGTATTTCCGTGGTATGCATAAGTTTAAATAGCATAAGGTATTTTAGCATTTAATAAATTATTTGCACCTCGAAATTCAAAAATTATTACATTAAAAATAGTTTTTTGAGGTTTGTGAAAAAGATATTTTGCTATAAAATATTATTTTACAATAGTGTAAAAGAATTTTTGCGGATTGTTTTACGATTTTACATATTTCTTTGGAAAATTCAAAATATTATAAAATTTGTCTTTTTGTGATTTATTAAAAGGGATTAGAAAAATTTAACCCACCAAAATTTTTGCTCATTAACACATGAAAATTTTATAATTGTAAAATTTAATGAATAAATGAACTAATAATTTATTTTTAAAATATTAAAATAATTATTTTTAAAATTAAAAGAATTTTTGCAGAATATGGTTGCGGATAAGCTGAATGATTTCGTACTTTCGGGTTTTATTATTTCGATCCTTTTTTTGATATTCCAGCTTTTGACCATTAAGGTTTGTAACTTTTATTTAGAAAATTCTGTTAATGGTTAAATAATTATAATTAAGTGCTTTTAAAAAGTATTGCAAGATATCACAATTATATTTGAATATTTTTCGGATCTCCCTCAACACATCATAGCTGAGTATAAATTATGACTAAAATTAAAATGATTTTTTTCTGAAAAATTTATTTTTGCCAAATTTATTACATTTTCGGAAAAATAAAAATTAAAAAAATAGTCAGTTCTGACCATTTTCAGTGGTATGGCGATAATTTTTTGCTACCTAGTAAGTATGAATCCAAATAATAATCAAATCATAGTTCTATTATAGCTTTATCATTTATTTAATCAAATGCTCCATAAACTTTTTTTTCTAAAATTTTAAAATGTAATGAGTTGAGTTGACCCGGTTTTTAAATAAAGATTTTTAAGTTAATCTAACTTGAAAAAGAAAGTTTTAAATATAATTTTCAAAATAAAATATTTTTTGTCTATTTTAAGCAATTTATGGCCTATGATGAGTACCGGACTGCTTGCTTTCGGATCATGCTGATCATGGCCGTTTTTGATGCTTACCAACAATTTGCTGTCGGAATTGTTCCGGTCATAATTTATTTATATGATTTTTTCGCCAAATTTGGATGGCTCGAAAAGGTAATGAAAAATTAAAATTTTAAAAAAGCTATACAAATCAGTTTTATTTCACAACGAGAAAAAGTCAAGATATATGTTTTTGCTAATTTTAGCCTCAATTATTAGTATTATCATTCTAATCTACTAGTATGCTAATAATTGATACTAAACAAGTTTATTCGTTATTAGCTTAGCAATTTTACTAGCAAACTAACCGATAACTATTCTCTAATCTATTAGCATGCTAATAAATAATAATAATTAAAAAGCGTTTTAATAGCAAAATAATCTCTATCTATCTATTATTATTATTATTATTATTATTATTATTATTATTATTATTATTATTATTATTATTATTATTATTATTATTATTATTATTATTATTATTATTATTATTATTATTATTATTATTATTATTATTATTATTATTATTATTATTATTATTATTATTATTATTATTATTATTATTATTCTAATCTAATAGCATGCTAAAGAATTGTTAATAAGCTACAAAAAAATGTACCAGTTATTATTTAAAATTAAATGAAAATTGAATTTAAAATTAAATTTAAATTAATCCATACAAAAAATAAATCAAAATTTTTAATTATTTTTTTCTAGCATTATTTTTTTCTTTTTAGATTTTTTAAAAAATTTACTTTAAACAATAATTTATTTTGACATAACGATGAATTTGCAAAACAATTAATTTTTCTAAAGCATCGATAAGAAAATAAGATTTGTAAAATTAAAAAAAAAATTTTGTCAAATTTTAAATTAATTTTTTCAATTAAATTCAGTTTTGCGGATCTTTGATAAATACCACATATACTTCACTGTTGCTGTTGAATTTTGTGCTGGCCATCAATCGGCTTTGTATGATCATTAAATTTTACATTTTGACCGATTACAGCGATAGCGAAAAAAGATGGGAGAAATGCGTGAACAGGGTCGGAAATTATTTTAAAATATTTTAAAAATTTAAAAAAAGAATTTGAATGTTTTATCGATGCATAGAAAAATAAGATATTAAAAATTGTATGAATAAATTTGACAATTACAATTTGCTTCTTAGGATCAAATTCAGCATTCGGATACTATTAAAAACACGACATACCTATGCTCTCGATAATTATGTTTTTTTGAAGTACATTCCATTAGTATAAAAACTTAAAAGAAAAATTAAGGAAATGGCCTGGAACAACTTGTTTCACCATTCATTCATTTCATCTTTATTGTTTTTTTTCAAACTTTCGAGCAAAAATGGAAAAATGATCATTTAAAAAATTGGCTAAAAAAGTCATTTGGCGATTTCCTACCAAAAACTGAACCATTTTGATCTAGGCCATTTGAATAATTTTTTATCCAAATTTGTGAAGAACCCCATAGATTATTATTTGTTGGTTGGTACTCCACATATATAATAAAAATAATAAAAATAAAATAATTTAATATTTTTAGACACTTTTCACCATTTTGTCTCTGTACATCTCTATCTTTACCGTCCTCTACTGTACCCCGTTGTTGGGCCTCAAGTTTTCGGGCCGATTTCTTGTCTGGTCCAATGATATGAACACCACATGGGCCCAATACGAGCATGATGCCAGCAATTATTACTACGATGTCATTCCATTGGTCACGGTAGCCGTATATTTGGCCATTTTTGCCATCATGAAAATTGTGAATTTTATTGAAATAATTGATAGGATAATAGAAAATAATCAAATGGTATTTGATAAACTTGCAATATATGCAAAAATTTATTCTAATAATCTTTTTGGTTCCTTTTAAAAATTCGAAAAGTTGCAACAACTTTTCGAATTTGCTTTTGCATTTTTAGCGCCAAATCAGATACCTATATTTGCTATTATACTCTCGTCATATAAAATAATTTTAAATTTGAAATTCTGTAAGATTTTCAGTAAAAAATTATTTTGTGAATTTTTTTCAATGATTTTTATGATTTTTTATCATAAATAACATCACTACATCGACTGTTTTGTAGATTTCAAATTATTTTGGTAATTTTTTAATCGTCAAAAATCCTTATCATCATTAAAAATTTTTTCATAATCTTTTAAAATTCTAAAAATTTAGCATTTTAACTTTTGATTTTTAATTTTTTTTATTTCAGTGCACTGGAAAGCCCAGCCGATCCGATGATAATGGAATTGCAACGCGTCAGAAAAATTCGGAACGCCGAATTCTGATCCAATCTGCAGCCCAATTTTTAGTATTCCAAATGCCCAACTGGTACTTCTCATTCTCCAACTTTAAAATTTATGGTAATTCAAACAATTTACTCCGATTAATATACAATTTAAGTTGAAATAAAATAAAATAATAATTAAAAATTATTTATTTTTACAAATTGAATTTTTATTTATTTTTTTTTTAAAATTTCAATATAATTTAAAATTTAAAATTGGCAAATTTTAATATTATTTACATATTGGAATTAAAATAATAGTTTCATAATTTTGAGAATAAATAAAGCAAAATAGTCATTTTTTCTACATAAATAATCTATAAAATAATAATTTTTTAATACACAAATAAGGTTTAAAATTTTTATATAATATTTTATAAAATTACAAAAATATTTTTTAGATTTTTTCCCACGTTTGACCCTTGAAGAGCGCCAGAGCATTGTAGCTCTAGTGATGATTGTGTCCAGTGGCGTAAATCCCTTCATTTATTTGAGCATATTACCGTAATTCTACGAATATTTAATTTAAAAAATAATTTAATTTTTTAGACATTTTCGACAAAAATTCGTAGCCGATTTTGCGTTCTTCGGCCGTTTATTTTTAAAGAATAAATTGCCAAACAATGTTGTCGTTGTGGAACCCGTGGCTGGTCCTTCGAAAGTTGGAACTACTGTGGCCATAAATCAAATGATACAGAATCCTTAATTATTTTTTAATTTTTCGTAAAATACAAAAAAAAGTATAAAATTATTATACCAAAGTAATTTTTCAATCGAAAACTCTGAAATAATACTTTATTGTCAAAACAAAATAAAAAAAAGGTTTTTTTTATTTTTTTCTAAGATAAACGATTTTTTCGATTTTTCGACTATGTTACAAGCGGTAATACCCACAAGCACACGACCAACAAAGTATTTGAGCAATTAATAATTAGACTACAACTAATTAGGTAATATTATCATGTTACAATTACTTCGTTAGGCTAACATGCTACAGTATTCGTATGCCTATGCTGAATAGCAGAATAATGATGCGATAGCATGCTATTCTAACCAAATTTATAGTATAAGTTAGCAAAATACAGCTTACGAATTAATGTTGCATTTTACTAACATATAATCTGCTGAAGAATTAGCATGCCAATCTACTTTGCATATTAGCAGGCCTGAATTTGGATCCAAAAATGATCCAATTTTAAAAAATCTATACCAGAAAATCTTTCAATAATTAATTGAATTTACAAAATTATATTTTTGGTGGATCATTTTGATGATCCAAATGAGTTGATCCTACTCGATTTTTTAAATATTTGAATCGTATATTTTCCTTCTTTTTAATTTGACCAATCGTCTGAAGGTTGAATATTTTATTTTCACAATGCAAAAATCATGTTCTCTCTATTATCTTTTTCTTTTGTCCCTTTTTTGTTCTCTCCAATTTCAATTTGACTATGCTCTGTTGCAAAATTATAAATCCAACCAAATTTTGAGCGATTCGCCACCTTCTGCCAAGCCGATGAGGCTGAAATTTTGCACAATTAACATATAATAAAGTAACAAGGCCCTGAAAATTTCAGGTCAAATGCAGGGAATCGATGGCATGCTCAAACAACTGCCAGAACTCGTACCAGGAACTGGATTTTCCGTCAAAATTAGGCAATCCACTCGGGTGCACGCAATTTAATCGTTGGAGCTGCTGTCTGGTTAGGTTGACCTTGGCCCCGGCATTGACAGCCTCATTTCTGATGGCCAGCTCCAACGCCTCCTTTTTCTTCAGCAGCTTCCGCTCCCTGGTCCTGAGTGCATTGATCCGGGTGTTTTCCTGATGCAGCCTCTGATCGATCACCAGGGTATTTGACAAATCCGTTATTGCTGCATCCAGTGCTGGTCGTTCCTCTTTTGTCGCTTTCGAAGCGAGAGTGGCCCAATCCTCCAATTTTTCTGTGATGGTGTCTGACGCTGTGGAGTGTGTGTAGAACTTGTTGCACATGCATGATGTTAGGGCGAAGCTCGATTAGACGCTCATCGTTCGTCTCTGCGCAAGCATATTCATAATTTTCGATTTGCTCGATAGCACCCGTGTTTATTCTTCTGATAGCCTGTTGAATGGCTAGCTTTATTGCATTAGCCATTTTTCAAAAAGCGCGAAACTCCGGAATTCCGATAGATTGAGTTCGAAAAATTCGCTCGTTAGACCTTTTTAGACTGGTCCTTTGAAATGATTATTCGGCCCTTTAGAATAGCCTTCCAAAATAATTGATCGGCCCTTTAGAATGGCCTTGCTAAACTTCGAATTTGAACTTATTCTCCCCCGTGTTCCAAATTGATCTTAAGGCCTTTGAATTTGGCCGAGTGCCCCTTTTTGTTTGGCCGTTTAGATTTGGCCCAGTATCGGCCCTTTTATAAATCGAATATCAGAATATCAGGAACCTTTTAGAAGATACCGTGATTACAGGGAGCCTTTAGATTAGGGGTTTATACCCTGTGCGATTTATTCTGATACTATTTTATTTTCAAAGAAAATTGGACCCAAATCCCGCCCTTTGTCTGTTTGTACTGCTCGAACTCGTTGGTGAACTCGTAGAGAACGGGCAAGGGCTGTGGCTCCCCAGACGAAATTGCGGACACGGAGGAGCACTGAGCGGCGACGGACCGGGGCAGAGAAAGGCGGCACTCGATCGAACGCTGAAATGTGCACAAGAACGAGCTTAAGAGGTCGCTGGTCACGTTGAGAACGCAAACTTGTTGGAATTTGACCTTGATCCAACAAATTTACTTTGAGAACACAAATAATTTTTAAATATTTGCTTTACTCGCGTTTGAGCTGTCCCCGTGTTCTCGGTCCGGTTTTATCGGGCTGAGACCTTTTTTAAATAAATTGAAAATTTAGAAGGAAAATTGTTACAAAAAATGAAATAAATTTAAATGGTGAATTTTGATGAAAATGTAATAATTTTCTAAAGGCAAAATGATTAAATGTAAAAAGTGAAAAATGATGATTTATGGTGTATAAGAAATGGCTTAAGTATGGCCTAAGAGAGCGAAGGGCGAAGAGTATTGTATTTGTAAAGAATGGGAATGAAAGCGAAGCGGAAATGGATCAATGTTTACATTAAAAGGCGATGTGAGAAAAGCATTTAGATAGATAAAAAGGGTTAAATATTTGCTGAGTACTGTATTATAAGAATAATGAATATAGAATAAAGAATAAAATAAATAGAACAAAAATTATGATAAAAATGGATTTAAACTCAAAAACTTAAATCACTCAAATCTCGCGCTTCGCGACACAATGAGAAAAATGAGAATTATCTTTCTCTTTTCTGTCGATCAATATCATTATGATGTCCCCACTTCAAATTTGAAAAGGGTTCGCATGTG
>LDKF01003505.1:3946-19240 GCA_001026735.1 Rotylenchulus reniformis | reverse complement strand
ATTATATTTAAAGATCACTTTCAATCTCCACGATATTCAGCCAAAATTAATTGGGTACAAAAGTCCATAAATTCAAAAAAATATTTCAGAGATTTTATTTCAAAGTGAAATAAATATGTGTTTTTATTCATAAATAAATTTGACTATTGCGATATCGGTTAATGGTCAATAGTAAAATTTGTTCACATTAAAAAAAAATTTAAATTTTATTTTTAATTATTTCAAAAATTGCTAACTAAAATAAATTTATTATTTGCTAAATAGTGAAATAAAAAATATTAATTCGATATTTTGCTAAATGCCAAAAATAATAAATAATGAGAATATAAGAATGGTATATGGTTGTAGCATAATATTTTAATTATTTACTCAAAACTAGAAATCGAATTTTGCTAATAAATTAAAACATTATTCTATAAAATATCTTTTAAATTTATTGACATATAAAATAAATCGTAAAGGTTGAATGAAAAATCAGCAAATTGAATGTGAAAGAAATGTTCCAAGAATTGGACTTGCTCATTTACTATACCCATGGGAATTTGGCCAAAAAAATTTGTAATATAATTTGGTGGGAATAAATTTATGTCGTTTTAAATGCCAAAAGAATCATAATTCTAATGAACAAAATGTAGACATTTATTTCATGAAAATTTTCCGGAAATCAAATTAACAGTGAATTTTGTAGCGCAAAAATGGCCAAAGTATTTAATTATTTTATATAATAAATTCAGCGAAACTATCGATCTTAAAAATTAAATAAATTGTGTAATTCATACAAGAATTCAACTTTTGAAATAAAAAAAGTTTATAAGTATGATGTAATTTATAAGGCATTTGATTTTCAATATATTTAATGGAGATTTTTTTTCCCACTCGTATTGACCTTTTTCCTGATACAAGAAATTATCTTGGCCATAACTTTTTTGGAATTGGCCAATTCGAATGAACTTTTTTGCAAATTTGTAGCAGACATTTAGGCCTATCTTTTTTTATTGAATTTTTTTTTTGCGTTTAAGGGGTCGAGTTGTCAAGGGTCGAGTTGTCAGTGACCCATTTATTTAATGAATTATTAAATAATTTATTCTCTAGTATAAAAATAGAGATATGTCTTTTTAAAAAAGCATTGTTTAATGGATCCATATTTATATATTAAAATTGAAAATAAAATTTTTTATAGAATGACTAATAGAAAACGATATAAAATCAAAAATTATGTATTAATTAGAAGCTAAAAATATTAGTCTAAATAATCTATAGTATAAAAGCATACAAACTATGAAATTTGTGCTTGATAGACGAAATGGTAATATAAATTTAAAATAATCCTTAAATAATGTTCTACTCCTCATAAGGTATAAGTTAATATTACAAATAAGCATGAAGGCCGACATAATATAATGAAAGTTATGTTATTTTTATGCGAAAAAATAAAATTAGTGACATGATTGGAGTTTGATAACATGTTATTATATTTATTTGAAAAATTCTAGTTCCTATTGAGAAACGAGCCTAAAAATTTCTTCAATTTTTGACCTCGAAAGTAATCGTGTATTTCTTGATAAACTCTTAATTAGAATTAATAAAAAAAATAATAAAAATTTTTAAAAACAATTCTATGAAATTATATAGATGATATTTATTTTCAAATTAAATATCTATGATACTAAATATGGTACATTCCTTATATCACGCTAATGACAATTAGTATGTCATTGGTCATTGCATTTCAGACCAAAGGCCATAAACGCATTTCTTTTTATAGAAAAGCATATCAAAACATCTCTAGATGAAATTTTTTCGTGAATTTACATTGACATAACAGTGAATTTTATATATATAAAAAATATTAAATAAACAAAAATATTGCAACAGTTGGATGTCATGTTTTATTTATTGGATTATTAGATCAAAAACAAGTTGCTTTCTAAATCTAAACAGAATACCGTATTTCCTCCAATATAAGGGGAGGTCTTTCAAATATAAAAGACCTAAATATAAGGGATAAGGACCTCCTAATATAGGAGGCCTACTAACATAGGAGACTACTCCAAAATAAATGAGTTTCATCATAAGATAAATACATATAGTTTTCTTCTTTCTTATAGTCCCTAAAAATTGTGGTTTTTTCTTTGTATCATTTACGCCATTTTTTCGAAAAATAGGTTCAGATGATTTACTTGTATTAGATATTCTCTTGTTGAATGATGAATCATTTGGCTTCAATTTAAAATTTTGTTTATTTTATTTTATATCAAGAATGTATTGAAAAATATCAGGGGCTACCTAATATAAAGGACCACTTGAAAGGCGGTTGGAATAAAATAAGGCGCATCTTATATTACAGGAATTGCGATATATAGAAAATTGTGCTCATTTTTGGTATAAATTTTTTCGGATTACCGAGAAAGTTTAAAATAAGAAATTAAAAATTTGATAAATAACATTTGCGAATTTCACGAAAAAAATTTATGATAATTAAAATAATTACTTTAAAATTCTGCAAACTCAAGATTAATATTAAACTTATTAGCAAATAGAATTTGCGTGATAGTTATATAAGATCTTTAAATTTCCCACAATTGAGAATGGCATAATTATTATAGTTAATAGATGTAAATGAAAATGTGAGAAAATGATTATTCGATAAAAATTGACGTAATAAAGTGTTGATTATGTTTAAATATAATTAAAAAGATAAAAGTAAAAAAATATTTTTACTACAATGAACAATGAGGTTAAATCATAATCATTTAAAACAAAATAATAGCTCTTTATTAACAATGATAAAAGGAATAAAAAAATTTATACTAACATATAATAATGCGAATTAAAAAACTGCTACAGGTTAGAAAAAAACAAAAAATGAAAAATTAAGCTCTTCTTTTGGTATTTTCATATTACTTTGTTAGATCGAAATCAGTCTTTGATTTTTTCAAAAAACCTGATGATTCAAAAAATTGAACTTTTTTTAGTTTCTTTCTATTTTTCTGCATATTTTTAAATCTAAGATATTATTATTTTCACTACAATCCATAAAATCATAAATTCTACGTTTATTTAATTCGTAGTCCCATTTTTATATAATATTTGCGTCAATAATTTTTTTTCAATTATCCTATCTATAGACCACAATTATATATTATTGATTATAGAAATTAGCTATAAATTTATAAAAAATATCTATTCCACTATCGACCATATTGTAATCCATATTATTTTTACTGTTAAATGCAAATTTTCTAATTTAGAATTCATAATTAATTATTTTTCATATTAATATCTATTTATTAAATATTTTTCCCTTGTGTTTTAAATTTTAAATAAAAAATAATAATAATAAATAATTTTACCTGAAACTCGATTAATTAAACATATTTCATAATGGATAAAATTTTTATACATAATAAATAATCGAATAATGAGTCCCCCAAAAAAACAATTTATATTGAGTGCAATATATTTAAAATATTCTTTTCAAATTTGTTGTTAATTTTTTCATTTACTTAGGATTTTTCATTTTTTATATATAATTTTTCTTATTATTTATTTTCATCAATAAATTATATTAATCCTAATAAATTTTGGCAAATTTGGGCCTTTATTTCATTCATATTTAGCAATTTAAATCCACATGACAATATTTCGCTCTAATAACATAGATAATCCTGACTATACATATAAAAATATTAAACCTACTATGACAGCAATACTTCGATCTACTTATATTTCATAAATATCATTTAGAACTTTTATATATTTTACTAAAATGTTGTTTTTCACCTTTTTGTTGGTTACTCTTTTTATAATTTCTACAAATGGGGCAATTTTAAAAGTTATAAACAAAGAGTTCGGACCTAATGAAGAATTCTGTTTATATTTGGAATGCTATGATCAGAATTCAGTTTCCAAAAAAGTGTTGATGAGAACAAATGCAGCTGTAGAGGTGAATTTGGACCAATTTGAATGTCCAGAGTCAATTTACAATGTGTCAATTTGGGTTGTGAAAAAAACGGACACAGAAGAGCAAGTCAAACAAAGCATGGTATTTTTTTTAGTTCTAGATTTATAAAAAATAATATTAAACGGTTGTTAATTTTTATTAAAAATTGAAATTTCTTGAGGACAAAATTTCATTCAAAAATCATATAAAGAAAAGCAGATCCTTATAAAAATACTAGTAGAATTAAAACGATATTCTAAATAAACAATTTAGTTAAAATCTATTAATTGAAATAAAAAATTGTATATTTAAATAAAATGTGTTTTCAATTCGAGCTGAAAAAATTTTTTCAATGGATTTGCATTTTAAAATTTTTAATGGATTTAATTTGGAAAAAATTATTTTTATTTTAAATAGCACTTTATCAAATAGTATGTTAGTTTTTTTTAACTGTAGCGAATAAATAATTATTTTTTTAATTAGAAATTGTGACAAAAATAGAGTTAGAAATAAATTTCCAAACACTTTTCTTATTAAAAATCTTTAGTCAAATCCCCTTTAGCATAACGGCAAAACTTGGATTCATCTTGAATTACACAACAACATGGCTTATGAAATTGATCATTTTGGTCGCGGAGTCTCAAAATTTTCCATAGAAACATTTTTGAAGCATAAATTTGCAGCGGAACAAAAAGCAGAAATGCTAAGCAAAGTTTTTGCAATTTCGCATCAACAAAAAATTGCGAGACAAAGAGCAGAAATGTTGCACAAAATTGAACAACTTGAGAAGCAAATGAAGGAAATGCACGAAAATTTAGGGAAAAGAAAAAATGCAAAGCATTGACTGAGGGATGGTCAAAGATGATTTTTTTAAAGTTGATTATTGTTGTGTTGTAAAGTGATGTTGCTAAAAAATATTTCTATTCATAGATTTTGACGTTATTATATTCAATATTTTCCTTAAATAATTGTTTTCAAAGATTTAATTTTAGAAAAGTGTATTATATTCTTTAAATGAATATAAGACTCTTATTATAAAGAACATTTTCATTCAATCATCACAAATGAGCCATGGATGAAATTTGAAGTAAAAAAGTTTGCAAAAATTGCTATTACTACTGATTTTTGGTTTTCTTATTTATTTCGAATTTCTTTGAAAATTTTGAGTTTTATTTAAAAACATGATTTTCGAAAATATAAAAATTTCTAAATTTGTTAGAAAATAAAACCGTTCAGACCCAAAAACTTTTTAGCATGTCGTATTTATCTAATTGCTTTATTGCACTATTATACAATAAAATTTTTAGACCGTTTACAATAAGTAAAGATTACATTTCACTATAATTACATCATCAGAATATAAAAGACTGCGACAAGTAATACGACAAGTAATATGTTTCTACCTTTTTAACTTTTTAGTTTTTAAAATTTTTAATGAAAATATTGGAAAATTTCTGCATTCATTCACATACATATGTATGGCTTTTAAAGTTTTGATTTATTAGTTTGGCTTTAAATTAGCACTATTTAAAGCCCTATCACTTTGAAAAGTTGTGAGAAAACTTGATAGATTGAATTGTGTGATAATAGTTCTGTAAGAACATCAGAATTCCCACTATATTGATGCGAGAAAAATATTAAAATAACATTCTTTATGCTAGGCTAAATATAATTAAAATTCAAATTAAAATTTAAAACGGTAAAAACCGCTAAAGCTTTTTGGAACTGACTAGTTAGTTTATGTAATTAATAAATATAATTGAAATAAAAAGGTCAATATTCTCAGAATAAAAATGTTTTTACCGCTCACATAGACATTTAAATACTATTGTTGATAAAATTAACATTTTGATCGCTTATTTTACAAGAGAATAAATAGGTTGTATTAGCACTAAGCACGAATCATTTGGATTCTTTTTCGGATTTAATGCAAAAAAGATTTCCATTAGCAATAACTTAGATTTATTTATCAAGTTTTAATTAAAAACTAGCTTAGAGAATTATTAGTTTTTGAGTTAAATGAATTTTTATAAATATTTTGATTAATTTTGCATTTTATTTTATTTTTTTTTAAATTAGTTTGTTTATATTATCATTTTTGTTAACTATGTATGTAAAACTTTTTTAAGTACCGTAAAACCCCTATTATAACCCCCGGGGGTTATATTTTTCAACCCCCCTCCAGAGGGGGGGTCTATTAGGAGGGGGGGCTATATATTTCAACCTCACCGACGGAGAGGGGGCACTATTTTTCGAACCCTAAAATCTGTTCCCGAATCGAATTTTTTCCGAAAATTTCTTAAGAAAATTGAAGAAAATCTTCAAAATTTCGCGAATTTCTTAAGAAGGTCGAAAAAATCTTCAAAATTTTTCGAAACCCCTAAAAATGGAATTCTGGGTCAAAATACACCCCTAAGAATGAGTACCCGGACCAAAATACATCCCTAAGAATGAGTTCCCGGACCAAAATACACCCCTAAGAACGAGGTCCTGGACCAAAATACACCCCTAAGAATGAGTTCCCGGACCAAAATGCACCCCTAAGAATGAGTTCCCGGACCAAAATGCACCCCTAAGAATGAGTTCCCGGACCAAAATGCACCCCTAAGAATGAGTGAACAAAATCTTTGGCCATAAAACTTTTTTTTTCTCTGAACAGACACAATTTACATCGAGTCCCGACTACAGTTCATCAGAAACCGCCAGAAAATTTTGCCCAAAAAATCGACAGAATATAAATGCATCATGAATTTTGAAAAAAAAATTCCATGTATAAAAAATCAAATTTTTGGCTAGAACCCCCGGGGGTTCTAATGGGAGGGGGGGTTATATTTTTCAACCCCCCTCCAGAGGGGGGTCTATTAGGAGAGGGGGGTTCAATTAGGAGGGGGGGCTATAATAGGGGTTTTACGGTAATAAAAATATTTTTTCTAATCTTGTAAACATGAAAATTAAGATGCAAATAACAGCTGTGCAAAAATTTATGAAATTTTATTAAATGTAACTGTTTTTTGGGTATTCGTGAATATCGCTCATTTTTTGCAAAATGCCAAATCTAAATCATTTTTGCATCCTTAGTGCCAAATCATAAATTCAAATTTATCTTTTATTTTAATTAATGTATATCTATTTGTGTTATTTATTACGTCAATTAATTTTTAAAAAAATCTTTATAAATTAACAACCACTTGTTATGAAACGAATAATTCATTATATTTTATTAAAAGTATAGATAAATCCTTATACAAATATTTTTTTGCGTATCTCAATAATAAATTTTCAACAAAAATTCTATTCTTCACTTTTTGTTAAAAATATAATTAGAATTTGCAGAGAAATTTTTTTAAATGCTTCATAAAGAATAAAATTTAAGTTCTTAAAAATAAATCTTGAGAATAAAATTCTAACCTTTTTTTGTTGCATGAATTATAAATCTTTATGCTAATTATATTTATGAATTATGATCCATCTTCATAATTTTTTTAATGGTATTTTATTAGTTCATTAATTTTTATTTTCCATATTTTAACTGTTGTTATTACAATTTGAACAAAAATTTATAATAATGTAAATTAGAATTCAGGTATCTAACAATAAGATGAAGTAAAATGCGCGTCAGAAAAATCCGGCAATCCCTTTTGAAAAAATGGTATTAAAGCGATTGTTTTGTTTGCAAAGAATAAATCTCCGCGCGATCACAAAATGAGAGGAAATGAACATCGGAAAAGCTATTTATATGAACTAGGTGGAGGGACACGCCCACTCTATGGAGGGACACGCCCACTCGAAGACGGAGTGGTCTTTGGATCCAGTGAAATAAAATGAAGGAACAGAGACAAGGAGAAGAGAGAACAAAAGCGTCAAACGCATTCGGACAAATCGTTTCGAGGCCAAATTCGAAACTAAAGGTGCTCTAGATTGCCGGACTTTTCTGACGCGGATTTTAGCAACTTATTTTTTTAAATAGCATTATTTATTAAACATCATTTAATGTATTTTGCTTTGAAAAAAATGCTATTTTTCTCCTTTCTGCTGATTAATTTTTTAATATATTCATCAATGGAGCAATTTTGAAAGTTCTGAATAAACCCATCGAAAATAACGAAGAATTCTGTTTATATTTGGAATGCTATGATCAGAATTCAGTTTCCAAAAAAGTGTTGATGAGAACAAATGCAGCTGTAGAGGTGAATTTGGACCAATTTGAATGTCCAGAGTCAATTTACAATGTGTCAATTTGGGTTGTGAAAAAAACGGACACAGAAGAGCAAGTCAAACAAAGCATGGTAAAATAAATTAATTATTTTAATAAATTTTTATTTTCTCTGCTTTAGATTATGAACTCTTTCTGCGTTTATTAGTTATTTACGAATTATATGGAAAATACAATTTTTAATTTATTTTATATTTTAAAGAAGTTTAACTTGTAAGATATTGACTTGATAAGACTAAAATTTCCATTCATAAATGCAATAAAGTTTAAAATTGAATTCAATTTTTATTAGACTTATTTACGAAAAAATGCACTTTCTATTCGTCACCACTTAAATTTTATTGCATTTTTAAGTAAAAAAATCAAATTTTCTGATAAATCAACTCCAGATATAAATGAAATAAATTGTTTATAAATTGGTAAAATCTCCTTTAGCATGCTGGTAAAAGCTGGATTCATTTTGAATTGCACAACAACATGATATGTGAAATTGACTATTCTGATCGCGGAATCTCAAAATGGCCCATTGAAATTGCATCGAAGCGAAAAGTTGTGGCGCAACAGAAAATCGCACGACAAAAGGCAGAAATCGTGTACCAAATGGAACAACTTAAGAAAGAAATGAAGGCAATTCGAGAAAATTTAGAGAAGCAAAAGAATGGGAAAAGAATCAAATAAAACTTTCCGAAGATGATTTTCCAATAATTCATTGTTTTTTATAGAGATGATAAAAAATATTTTCTATGGTTTGTAATAAAAAAATTGTCGAGCTGATTTTCATTAATTTCCCCTATGTACCTTTTTTTCTTCAGAAAATTAAATCGTTTACTTAATGATGATCAATGCCATTTGAAAGATTTTTTATCCAGTATCACAGAGATGAAAAATTACTTTTTTGAGACAAAAAATTATAATTATTTTTATAGTTTTAAAACATCAATAATATACTATTAACCTTGATACTTTAAAGTTTACTATAAGCTTTAAAATGACAAAATTCCTTGCGATCCACCTAATTAAGTTTAAGTCACTTAACTATAGAGTTAGAATTTTGGGCTGTTTACAATTATGCTAAACATCACATTCACTGTAATTACATAATGGTCGATTATTCTTAAAACATTCTACTTTTAAATACCTAAATATCACAAATTAATTAATGATTGCTTGCAAATAAGTTTGGATAGCTCTCATTTGTTAAAGTCCTTCAAATCCGGCATAAATGTGCCAAACAATAAATTTATCAATAATATATTTTGTAAAAACATGGGATAAATAAAAATGGCAAAAATATGTGGATTTTTAGATAAAAATTGAAAAATGTAAAAAGAAAAATTGAAAAATGTAAAAAATGTAAAAAAAATATGTGGATTTTTAGATAAAAATGTAAAAGAACGAAAACCAAGCTCTCGTCATCCCTTGCCCAGACAGCATGTGTTTTAGCTTTTAACCCTACACTATTATTACCTATGAATAATAGATGAATAAATGTAATCAAATTGTCGGTTAAAGGTTCGTTATGCCGGTGGCTCCTTTAATATTTAAAACAACTTTTTATTATACTTTTTCTTTTTTGGCTTTTCCCGTCTAATTGAATATATTTTTTAATTTCTGAGCGATTTTTGCCCTTTTAAGCTTAAAGATTATTTTAAATCTTTTTTCACCATAAATATTGGGATTCTAAGTGGCTTAATTTGGCATAAAATAAAATAATAAATTTAAATTTTTAAAGCCAATTTTTAGTCAAAACTACAGTATGCCTCTCAATCTTCCACTTGCACTGAACACAATGGGCGCAGGTCTATTAAGTGTCCTATTGAACTTAATGCTAATCTGGCTGGTCCGCAGTAAGACGCCGGGCGGAATGCGCCCATATAGTCGTCTCCTGTTGCAAACTGCCATAGCGGACATCCAGTTTTCGGTGGTTAACTCGCTCACTCAACCGGTAAATTCTTAAATTTCATGGTGATCAGCTGAATTGATCCCTTCGAAATCTGCCAGTTTTGATATATCTGATCCTTAACTTTATTTTTCATTATATTATGAAATCCATCTCATTAAGGACTTTATTTCAATTATCGCTTGTTTAGGCCGATTTGGCATGCTCAAACATTTACAAATAATTTTTAGTTAATTTTTTTTTGGCTTAAACTAATTAAATCTTCAATAGGAAACTTGAATACACAGATGAGGGAACATCTGGAATTTTTTAAAAAATCATGTTAAACCAAATCTTTAAAACAAATATACATAAAAGTCCGTTTTTTGCCTAAATATAATTTTTTTAATTTTAAATTTTTCCTAAGTAAATTAAGTCAGACCAAAAAATCAGGCATCATTTTCTACATATATTTGCCTTTAAACTGCGATTAAATAATCAATTCCATCTTAAATACCAATGTAAATAATCAGGATGTCTTATCAAATTTACATATGATATCTTTTAGCATGTTTTTTAATTGATAAATAATTCTTCAATGACAATTACGAAAATTTTATCACATTGTTTAAAAATATTTATACTTGAGAACCTGTACCATAGCAATTATCTAATCCCTCTAATAATTCGACGAGTTTTTTAGATGACTTTCATGTACCACGGTAGCCTGTATGCCTACCTGAACGGACCATTGATGCAATTTATTGGTAATGTGATTGTTCGATGTACCATGGTAAGCGTGTGGTTCACCAGCTACTATTTGGCCTGTTTCGGCATCTGTGTTCAATTCGTCTACCGATACCTGGTGTTGGTCAGGTGAAAATAATGAAAAATTATTTTGCTTTTTAATGCAATGTTTTAAATAAAGGATAAATAAAAAATACAAGTATGAATTTAACAATAAATAAATAATAAATACAAAACCACCATAAAAAATTATTTAGATAAATAAAATGGTTGCCAAATATTTGCTGGCTTAATAGGTAGCTAGATTTGCCAAAAATTGATTATGTCGAATTTTTTTGCAAAATAAAAATTACATGTCTGAACAAAATAACTTTATGTAAAAAATGGATTTGAAAAAATAAAAATACTAAAAAAAGTTAAGATGAAAAAAGCCAATATATTGAATCAGGCCAAAAAATCAACTAAAATAAAATTGGGGAAATAGACTGGGAATCTAATTCGGAAAACTGGGAATCTAATTCGGACTAAAAATTAAAGAAAAATTTCCTTAACAGTTGAAAATATTTTAATCGACCCTAAATATAATAAAGACAACTAAGTTAAGAGCTTTTTTAGGGACATGGACATCTCGCTACGTTGCTATTTGACCATGTTAGCAGTGCCACAAGTTTTGCCAGCCCTCTACTGGGTGGTCTCCTACCAATCCAATTGTCCATCTATCGATGAACAACAAATTGTCGACGAACAACTTTCGCTTCGAATCACCGGATCCCGAGAGCCAATCCCGATCTCGAACAAGTTTTCCATAGCCGAAGAGCAATCGGAGGTGATGAATTGCGAAAAATCTAATTTTAGTTTTTCGAATTGAGCAATAAACATTAATTTAATATTTTAAAACTCCTATTTTATGTGTTTAATAATCCTCGATCCAAAATTACTGGTTTTGCTCTAATAAGATCTCCTCTCCAAAAACCCTCAGGGACTCAATTAAATCTATTTTTATTTAATTACACTGTAGAAATAAAGAAGTTTATTTTTATATTTTGAGTATTTTTTGAGGGGGAATGTTTTTAAGGCTGTATTATTGAACCATTACCGATTTTTAGGGGTATATTTTTGTCCAGAATCCATTGAAGTTTGTATTTTGGTCCAAGACACATTTTTAGGTACATATTTTGGTCCAGGATTCCTGAGGGTCTCATTAGAACAAATATATTTAGGAGTGTATCAAGGCTGTATACTTAATCATTGCATCGAAAAATAAGGCACGCCTCCTCATTGATAAGCTCGAAAAATAAGACCCCCTCTCCAAAAAATCCTTCCCAGAAGGAGGTTGAAAAAATAAGACTCCGACGGTCTCTGACTTCTACCCTAATTCAAATTTATTTTCAGCAGACTCATAACCATCCAATTTTGTTGCAATTGTTGGCACTTTTGTCCATTCTGATGAATTTGGCATTTTATATGGTGATCTGTTTCTGTGGCCACCGAATGGTGGCCCATCTGAATGCGCAGGCTAAACAGATCAGCAATGGAAGCGAAATACAACTAAATATGCTCCGAAATCAGCGCGAAATGACCCGGGTGCTGATCGTTTTGGTGAGACTGTAAAAATTTTATTTGTATAAAAATATCATAAAATTTTTATTTTTTGTTCTATTCAATTTGTTTTATTTTTTATAGGGGATATAATAACATTTAATAAACAACATCAAAATATTTTCTTAAAAAAATAATAAAATTATCTCAAAATTGTCTTTATGGATTTTGACCAAACTCAAATAGTGCAATGCAAAGTAATTTATTTTATTATTTAATTTAAGATATTTCGCAACAATAATTCCCTTAATATCGTAATATCTACTTTTTTATTTTAAATTCTCAATTCACTATAGATGAGATTTTAGAATTTTTTTTAAATAAAGATAAAGAATACCGAGAAAAAAATTTTGAATTATTTTTGCTTATAATTTTTAACGAACTGTTATAATTTTAGTTTATTGATTATTCTTTAAAAAAGTCTTTTAAGAATTTCTATTTTCATTTTTTGGTGCAATTTAGGCAATTCTGCCGTTTCTGATCATTCTGAACGAGTTGGCCCTGGACATGTTCCTCATGTTCATCCAACCCGACGATGACCAAGCCCTGTTCAACCGTTTGGGCATCTTGAGCATCAGTTTCGGCCTGTACCTGGACTGCTGGTTTCCCGTGGTGAACCCGTTGGTGACCATGTTGACGGTCAAACCGTATCGGAAGTGCATTTTGCCGGGCAAAAAATCGCTGATCAGTTCTGCATTTGCAAAGATGAATTCCAAGTCGACAAGTTCCGTGATCAAAAAATGATCGATTTTCACCAAAAAATAATTTTTAATTAAAACAGGGTAATATTAATTAAAACAGGGTAATATTTTTATTTTTAAATTATCATTTTCTTTAAAGCAAATTATGACGAATTAAACAAATTCTTTAGCCAGACTAATTGGAACCTAATCTTTTGTAACTCCACTGATATAGATAAATTGTACACTAAATTTTTGGAAGTTATTGGAGAAGCTATTAATTTATTTGTACCGGATAATAAGCCAAATAATAATTTTTCCTCCATTCCAAAACATATTCAGAAAATGATTAATTATAAAAATTCCCTTTGGTACAGCACCTTAAATCCCATCAAAGTCCAAAAAATACGTCAATTAATGCGGAATATTGACTTTCAGATTAAGAAATTTTACAGAAATCGTGAAAAGGCCAAAATAATGAACCAAAAAACCAGATTTAAACATGTAGGCTCATTTCTAAAGAAAAAGACAAACAAAATCCCCCTACTCAGAAATGAAAATAATGAAAATATCTTTTCAGACCAAGAAAAAGCCAATATTCTGGCCAACCACTTCTCTTCATTTTTCAACCAACATCTCCTTCCAATTTCTGATTTAAACCTAAATCTAATTAAAAAAAGGCATGAACTATCCTTCACTCCTTTTACCGCATTAGATGTTCAATCAGGTCTAACTGATCTAGAAAATACTAATAACACCTCCCCCGATGGGATACCAAATATATTCCTAAAAAAATGTGCTAGGACTCTTGCCTACCCAATTTTTCTTATTTTATCCTTTTCAACTATGACTTCTAAAATTCCCAAAATTTGGAAAGAAAGTATCATTCATCCCATCCCAAAAACTTTGAAGCCAAGCAAATTTAATGATTTCCGTCCCATTTCCTTGTTATGTTCGGTATCAAAGGTTTTAGAAAAAATAATAGCTTCTCAAATTACTTCTTTTATAGAGAGAAACAATATCCTACCTGATTACCAACATGGCTTTCGTAAAAACAAATCGATTGTTACTCAATTAGTCGAAGTTATCGATGATTTTTCTCTAGCAATTGAGAATAAAAAATTTATCGATGTCATTTACTTAGATATGGCTAAAGCATTTGACACAGTTCCTCATAATCGTCTCATTTCCAAACTTAAAAGTGCAGGTATTACTGGACCCTTAATTAAATGGATTGAATACTATCTGTCTAATAGATCTTTTAAAGTAAGAGTAGGAAGCAGATTCTCCGATTCAACTCCCATTCTTACAGGGTGCGGCAAAAGTCCTTGCTCGCTATTGCATTTTCTCTAGTTCTTTTTCTTGTGTATATATTGTTTACCAATTTTTTTTATATTATAGCTCTATCTACATATACTATAACATGCCAGGCCAACACCAATCGATAATTGAGCTGTCTAACAATGGAATAGCCGGATCGCAAATTTCTACCCTCCTCCGCGTTCCAAAACGCACTGTCAATTGGACAATCAAAAAATTCCAGTAAAAAAATTTCAAAAGAAAAAAACAAATTTTATGCGTAGGGAGTATGGCACATTAGAGTACTTCAAAAATGAGCGAAAGATCTAGGTCGTCCAGGACCAAGCAAAACCGGTACAGGTTCAGGAAGTGAGTGGACCGCAAACCTCGGGTTTCCATGTGAAGATTCGAATACAAGACCGGGATTAAAAGGAAATGACCTAACTTATGGCCACAAGTGAGCTATATATCGGGCTCTATAGACCCTAAAAAATTCAGCTTAGCTTGTGAATCAAATAAAGAATTTCGGCCTCATTGATGTTGATTGCTCATCCAGCGCGCCGCAGGTACCCCCCATCCTTTTCCCGGACGAAATATTTTTCATAATTGAGGCATATTATTATACTAATAATGATGGAACATGGGCAGAATAACCTGTACTTTATGATCGTATTGCCAGTTATTTCAAAAAGTTGTCATAACTTTTTATTTGGGTCAGAATTTCTCCCATTAGCAAAAAACCCTGATTTTCGCGTACCAAGAGGTCAAAATCGACAAAGTTTATTATATATGGGAAAATCTCCGAGGCATTTTAAAACCTTGTTCTATGGGCTACTTTTTAGGCCAAAGAGCGGATTCTTCATTTGCATTTTGTCCCTACCCAAAAGGACCTCGAAATTTAGGACTGGTGTCGGGACCATCTGCCCGGGTTCAT
>LDKF01003499.1:0-15378 GCA_001026735.1 Rotylenchulus reniformis | reverse complement strand
GGGGGGGGGCTTTAGCCCGGTCAGTCCCCCCTTCCCCTAGCGGCGCCCTTGCCTAAAAAATTTTACGATTTCAAAAATATTTATTGTTATGTTTTAGGAAAAGCTTGAGAAGTTGACACACAGTGCTTCGGGAGTTGGTGCCATTCAACAAGACAATGTTCAGTTGCTACATGTGAGTAATAATTTAAAAAAAGTTTCATTGGATTCATTTAAGGCAATCCTGTTTGCTGTTCTCGCACTGTTAATTGGACTCATTGTGGGGAAACTGCTGTAAAGTCTATGAATCAGTCAAAAACATTTCACCAAAAATTTAAATAAATGATTGTAAAACATCATTCTTCTTTCTTTCATCTCCTAGATGTTCGTCCCCTGCACCTATCATACCATAATTTATGCCGATAAATATGTTTGTGCAAACTTTCTTTCCAAAAATAATTTGTCATTTCTTCATATTTGAATTTAACCATTTTTATTACATTGTTTTTATTTTTATGTTTAATCTAGTCAATGCTTTGATGGACGAGTATTCTGAATGGCTGGCGGTCGTAGAATCTCTGGCAAGAATAAATGTGGACGTAATTGGTGTGTTTACGACTCTTGCGGTTAGTTTCTTCTGGGTTTTTATAAATATTTGAGTATTAAGGCATAGTTTGTGCCATGTTTACATGGTTTCTGCTGATGTATGGTGGGTTTCTCAACTGAAACAAACATTTCATATTCTAAACATTAATCATTTATTTAGGACAATTTTGCGTTCTAACTGTCATGATGATGGGATCTTTCATTGAAGATCCAATTCATCAGTCAATCAATTTTATTGTATTCGAATTGTTATTTTTCCTTTCTGGCGCTGCACACTTAAAAACAATGTTTACAGATCCAGGTCATAATCGTTCATTTATTTATTTATTCGATATAATAGATCCAGGTCATAATCGTTCATTTATTTATTTATTCGATATAATATATTTTCAGGAGCGGTTCCTAAAGGCACTTTGACTGATGAATACATATCCCAAATGGAACAAGACCAACAGAATTATGGAACAGTGTTGTACAAGTGCACCAAATGTTCATGTTTAAAGCCAGAAAGAGCCCACCATTGCAGTGTGTGCCAACGATGCATCAGAAGTAAGCCAATATTTCTTTAACAGATCATTTTTAATTTTTTTCAGGGATGGATCACCATTGGTAATTTTTTAAATTAACATTTTATGATTAAATTATTTGCAGTCCATGGGTCAACAATTGTGTAGGAGAACAAAATCAGAAGTGCTTCGTTCTGTTTACTGTATATTCTTATGTTTTATTTTTTGTTATACTAGTATATTATTATTTTTTAGTTATACATTTCACTGCTGTCCTGTCAAGCACTCTACTGGACTGTCAAACAATTTGTCTGGTGTGTTAGCAACGATTGGCGATCCTGCTCAGCATTTGGACCCCCAACAACGACCATTCTGCTGATATTTTTGCTCTTCGAATCTGTTCTATTTGCCATTTTCACCGCCGTGATGTTTGGCACACAATTATCCGCAATTTGTTCAGATCAAACGGGCATAGGCGAGTCTTTGGAGCAAAATATATTTATTTAAGTATTTTTATTTTAGAGACATTGAAGCAAGAAAATTATTATCGAGACGGGAGAGATGACGATGCTGATGATTATTCATCTGACGGCAGGTCCACCTGGAAAAATCTCCAAGTTGTATTCGGAGGGGGTGGAGGACAGAGATTCACAATCCGCTGGCTAGTGGGTTTTTCTTGAAATCTTGTTTGAATATAATTTATTTTTTCAGAATCCTTTTGATGTACCCATTCACAGTGAAAAAGCATTTGAATTCTCAGTGTAAATTTCTTAATTTGTATTGTGATTTTGGACATGAGGAAGCGAAGCCCATTCTACATATAGATTCCCCATTTATGATACTTTCTGATTTTTTTGCCATTGTTTTTATATTAATTGTGAATTATCATATTTCTTTGTGAACTTCATATATTACCTAATATCTCATTTTGATTTAATTTAATAAATATACTGCCAAAATTTGAGAATCGATTTTGTTTTCCATCAGATATAAGTATTTTATTCCATCGAACCAATGTTTTTTATTTACCAGATCCCCCGCTAATAGGCAATGCGCCTTCGTACACTCTCTTCAAACTCTGGGAAACCGTCCAAGTTGATTCAATTTTTGACCAACCGAGTTGGGATTATCACTTTTGCTTTTCTTTCTTTGGCTTTCCTCTACTCTGCATTGATCATTTCTGATCGAATGACGGAGAGGGCCAAAATACAAGAAAATGCCCTTCTGGCGGGTCTCGTAGAAGAAAATTGGAGGGATACGGCAACATTGCAACAATTTGTGAAGGAATTGAGGGGAAAAATTGGGCCTAGCAGACGGTAGCATTTTCGAAGGATTAAGGAGATTTGCATTTTTTCAGTGATCTCCGAAATTATATCGCGGAAAGTTTGATCGAAATGGGCGTTGAAGTGTCGCGGCAAAGTTTTAGGCCAATGCACTCCAATGTGTGAAAGGACAACACCGAATTAGATTTATATGGCAAATATTTTCAGAGACGACAGAATGCATCCGTTGTCTTCGGGGAGAATGTTTACGGAATTGTTCGCTCTTTCAGGGCCACCCCGTCAGAATCCATACTTTTGGCCGGTATTCTGACACCTTCAATATCTCCCCATTTTCATCTTTTTCAGTTCCTTTGCGTTCCTCTCATGTTGAATCCATCGCCATTGCTCTTGCATTTGCTAAATATGCCAAAAGTAAAAAAAATATTTTGGACGAATTTATTGAATTTTTACAGACCAAAATTACTGGGCCAGAGATTTGATTTTTCTGTTCGTTGACGGCGGTGATAAATACGCGGCCGAAGCTTGGCTTTCCGCGTACCATGGCCATTCCCACCATTTCCTGGATTCCATGGAGGAGGGGGAAGGGCAGCTCACACTCCACGGCGGCTCAATCATCGGTGCCTTTGCTCTTGACCTTATTGGCAATACTTTCTCCCAAGTGGACATTCAATATGGCATGGTAAGTTGGTATTTGCATTAATTATTATTATTTTTAATGAAGGTAAATGGAAAGTTGCCGAACATGGATTTGCTCAATCTCTTTGTGTTACTCGTCGAAAAAGCCGGTTCAACAGCCTCTATTCACGGGATTAGGCATCAACATGGACGTAACAAGGAATACGAATATGAAACGACGGTCAAAATTGTCATCCAGGGGATATTAGACCAAGTAATCGAAATTATCATTTAATATTGTCATAATATTTTATCCGTAAAATGAAAATTGGCCCTTTACAGTAATGGTTTCGAATTCAGAGTCTGAATGAGTTGGAATCTTTGACCAGCGTTTTTGGTCGCTACGGGGTCCATGCCGTGACATTGAGTGCCCGCCCCGTTAGTCCGAACCAACAAAACCAGCAGCAACAGTCATCTACGGTCGTGGACTTGTCGGACATGGTCCATGTGGTTGAGGGCGGCATGCGGTCCCTGAACAATCTGCTGGAGAAACTGCACCATTCCTACCTGTTGTACATCCTCACCAGTCCCAATCGCTTCCTTTCCGTTGCTCTGTATATGCCATTGATGGGATTGCTTCTCGCTCCAATGCTTCTTTTGGTTAAAATGATTTTACGATTTTAAACTTTTTTTTAATTTCAGGCGATCCGCGAATGGTTTCGCATGGGCGGGGCGAGTCAGTTGTTGGTGTCTGTCGGTCCGGCCCTTGTCAAATTGGCATATTCTCATCTGCTTCCCCTGGCCTTTTATGGACTTTTGCTCTTTTTATTTGCGGATCCCAATTTCTCAAAATTCCAACTTGCCACTGCCACCATATTTTTTCCTCTCTTCGTTTCCTTTCTCTGCTTCTTTTTCCCAATGTTTTTTTATTTTTTATTTTACTCAATTAATTCAATCTTTTTTTAGATCCGGCCCAGCTGCTAATCTGCATTTTGCCCGCTTCATTGTTGCCATCGAACTTTCACTTTTCTTGGGCTCCCTCAGCCTTGTGCATTTCTCACTGGCACTGTTTCTCAGTGTTCTGTTACTGCCCCATTCTTTTTCCATTTTACTTCTGTATGAAATACTTAATTAGAGAAAATTATTTATTTTCCGTTAAATTAAAAAAATGAGATTTAGAATTTAACAATTCCCTAACAATCAGCATTCCTATATATTTAAAGAGATCGCTGGATGGATTTGAAGCTTCTGATTAAGATCCTACAACTATAACTTAAAAATTCAAAATTTTCATTCATTTCTCTTTGAGTTTTGAGTATTCAAAAAATTTTAATCGAATTTCTCCATCTTTAACTAATTTTACATTAAGATCACTTTTTCAGGCCATCCAATTGTGCTAAATGGTGTCGCTTCGTCGTGTTTCTATCCACACATCCTTTGCTCGTTTCTTCCCTCCTCTTCCTCCTCTCCAATCCCGATTTTAACTTCACTTTTGACAAACTGTGGCCTCGGATCACCAAACAATTGACTCGCATCATCTTCGCACATTTCATCCATGGCTCCTGGCTATTGCCCGTCTTAATTGGCCCATTCCTTACATTTTGTTTGGCATTGGGCCAAATTCTTGTCAACATTGTGGAAGCGGAGGAAGAAGGGACAGAAATCACCACTGAGGAAGAAAAGAAGAATAATTAGGAAGGATAAGTCTTTTAACTAACCTTTCATAATCTACATTCCATTTGTGCATTTTTCTTAATTTTTTAATAATAATATTTTTAATAATGAAAAATTAATTATTACGCGTTGATTATTGACTCCGACTTAATTAGAAGTATACATTTATACCATTTTTTGATATCAATCTTGTTAACCCTTTTTATTCCCTTTGGAAATGGCGAGTGATACTGCTAATCGAGTTGTGATTGGCGCGCTGAACCCGGGCAAGAACACACATTCCGTTGGCACCATCGATGGAGTCAATTGCATGGTAGATCTGCTGGCGTCATTTGGACTTGACAACTCCCTAATTCAGGCTTGTGCTATCGGCTCGGATGTTCATGTGTTCACCGATGGCTTCAAACGCATTCAAGTCATCTCGCACGAAGGGGATTACGGTATTGTGACTGCGGTGAATTGTTGTTCGGAGTCCGGGAGGGTAAACCAAAAATGATCTAATCTACCACAACATTTGATCATTTTCAGTTGGCAATTTGTCATGCAAACCGGATTAGGGTGTTTGAGCCGACCCCGCACCAGCCGAATGGCGAAGAAGTTGGTACCCAAATTTATTCTTATTGCAATTCAACTTTTCTTGAACTGGAGCAGAAAAGTTATACACTGACGGCTAGAAGACTTTTTGAAACAGTTATTTTCTAACAATCGTTCTCTTTACAGACAAATTTAGGGAGATCGACCATCATCTCTTACCCAATGTTTGAACTTCTAAATTTACACATTTCAGCAAGCTTTTCCGTACCGGTGGATTGAGGCACAGAATTGGACGGTGGACAATGCAATTGACAGCGTGGAGTGGATTCTCGGCGGCCTTCGCTTGCTGATATTTGCTGATCGGGATCTGTTACTTCATCAGCACAAAATCCTGTCCTGCGCCGTTGCTGGGGGCGAAAGGGCGCGGGAAAAGAACGGAGTCAAATTCACAATTACGCCCGATGATGTTGTCACTGATCATCATTATCGATTGATTCATAGATATTTACAGGAATGTGTGTGGGAGGTGGTGTGGCAGATGAAGTTGGCGAGCAGGGTCCGCCATGTCCGGGTGTCCCATGACGGAGCTTTGTTCGCCACGTGTGGGGATAAAGACCCTTTGGTGAAAATCTGGTATCAGTTGAAAGGTACCGTGATTTTCATTAGAGGAGCTTTTTGATTTTTTGTTTTTCACAGATTCAAACTCTTTCTCCTTCATCTACATCCAACATCCGTCTCCGGTGTGTGGGTTTGAGTGGCGCAAATCCGGCGGATATTTTATGCCAAAACGGTGGGCACACAATGCTCTGATCACTTGGTGCGAGGACAACACGGCACGGATTTGGAAGGAGATCCCGCATCAGGACACCCAAGTAGAGTTGCACTTTATCAGCGCCATTGAGAAGGCGGTGGCAATGCAGCAGGAGGCGGAGCACATGGATCGACCAAAGAAGCAGCAGAACAAGATGGGGATCCAGATGAGAAGGGCCAGGGGAAGACTGATGCACAAGCTGACCCATCTGATGTGATCTAAGAAGCAAGATTGGAGTGAATTCGAATTTTAAGAAACGAAAAAAGAAAGATGAGCGCGGAAGGATGCGCCATTGTGAATACAGCTCCCTCGGAGATGCTGCGCAGTTCGACCTTTGCCGATTTTTCCATCCCCACCTACACTTACAGCGATACATTGGTCTTTAGTTTGGCTGCCACCATTGACGCGGAAAATGGTAAATTGGGATTTTTATTTTTTTTTATGAATTCGGTGATTGCAGACTGCTTTCTGGTCCCTTCGCTGGCAAGTTCCTCAAGAGCAAAGGGCAGAAGGAAACCATTTGCGGTGCATTGGCTGAACAACAAAGAGCACCAGTTCATCCTTGGAACTCAGCAGGTGCTGGCCGACTCGCTTCCGTTCTCCAACCTTGAGCAGGGAATCAAAGGTCGGATGACATGAACTCGATGACCAATGATCACCGATTTGGGTTTTTGCTTTAGACATCCAAGTGATGCACTCCCTGCATTCTTCAACCAGCAGTGCTGGAATTGCTGCCACTGCGAATGATCTGTTGGATGTTATCCATCCGCCTCATCACTCGATTACGGCACCAAATTTGACAAAATCGGCGGCCAATTTGCAGTCCCATGTGTCTAATGTATTTATTGGGAATATTTTCCCGCCATTTTTGGCCCTTTTAGGAAGAAACTCCGTCGGCCAAGGATCTGTTGGACTACAAGTTGGAAGTGTTGTTGCGCCAATGGAACAAGTCCTCTGACATTTTGTTTGCCATACATCCGTTGGACGGAAGCTTGTTGACTTGGTGATTACCGTGAAATCCAATTTGTTCATAGCCATTTTTCCCGCTAAAGGACTCTTGAGTGGCTCGACGACCCGTGGAAGCAATGCACCGTGAGTTTTGCCTCTCGTCTTCCAGAAGCATTTCCTCTGGCGGGTGCTGCTTCGCTGTCCATTTGGCTGATAACCCTGCATCCATCCTCCCAATTTGGATTCACTGAATTGGCACTTTCTCAACATCGAAAGGGTTCTGATGATGAATCCGAAACAATTGTCGAGAGTCACCAAAATCCCTTGGGTATGGATATGTTAAAAACTGTTAAAAATTTATATCCAGATAATCCTTTTTAGGACATTTGCACCAGAATCGAGCTGCCTTGGCGGAAAAGAATGATGTCTGTCTGCTGACAAAACATGACAACAATTCTCTGAATCTTTGGCGTCTCCAAATTGACGAACAATGCGAGCAGGGACACGGTTTCGGGGTCAGGCGAAAAGAACAAGCGATGCCCTTTCTGATTATGTCGGTACTGCACGAATATCGGATGTGTGAAGAGCAGAAGTCCGAAGGGGGAACTTTGCTGGAGGTGCTGAACAAGGACAGTCTCATTGACGTGACCCAACTCGAAAACCCATTGCTCCCGCAATATCATCCCGTACAACTGGTCGGGTTGCTCAATGCCGGACGAATCCAGCGGGTCAGAGCAATTTTGTTGAACATTTTGAGGTCAATTTGCCAGCGGCAGCAGGTCATCACATTCACATTTCAAAATATAATGGATTCAAAAAATCCGCCTATTTTAGAGCACGACTCCCTGGTTCAAAACTTCCGGCGGAAAGCGCAGAGCTGTAAGTCGGCAACGGTCAAGAATCGGCGATAACCCACAGGAGGACGAGGAATTGGAACAGCGACGGCGTAGCAATAGCATTTCGGCCCGAGTGTCATTTGACGCCGAACAAATCGAATGCGAAGACCTGGACGCGATCAACCCACTTCCCCTTTACGCACTCCTGGCTGCCGATTCAGCCACGGAACACACGACAAACAAAGATGCGCACAACGACAAAGTGGAGAACAAAAAGGAGGTGAGATACACAATCCAAATTTGCCAAATAAGTCTAGCTCTATGTCGTCATTTTTAGAGCAATGTCTACGACTCACTGTTCGCCCCACAATATGCTGAGGAGGACCTCGACCTGGATACAGAGGTGGATGTGGATAGCTTTTCGGCAAGCAGCAGAAAGCACTCGCTGAGTCGCGCGAGGAAGATCTCCTCGGGGAGCATGCAGATCGGAGGGTCATTGTTCGCCTCTTCGAATCCGAACACGCCACCATCCACTAAATTTACCGCGAAGCACTCACGGCTGTTGACCGAAACCCTAACCCATCTCCACCTGCCGGGACTGTCCAGCGTTGATCAGATGCACTTGCTGGCCATCGCGGACACAATCAGTCATTTCACCGCCAATGCCATGGTCGACCGACTGGCCCAGGCCAATGCCGACTTGCAGCC
This sequence comes from Rotylenchulus reniformis, assembly GCA_001026735.1. Taxonomy (NCBI): domain Eukaryota; kingdom Metazoa; phylum Nematoda; class Chromadorea; order Rhabditida; family Hoplolaimidae; genus Rotylenchulus; species Rotylenchulus reniformis. The sequence goes on along the minus strand of LDKF01003499.1, from coordinate 6,881 downwards.
GCCCACTGACCACCGCTTAACCATGGGTGACTCCACCGCCTCCGGTTATGCTGCCTTGGGCACCGGCATGGACACTGTGGACGAGTGTGGATTGCGCTTTTTAATGGCCAAGAAACAGCATGAGTACTTGTTACGATGTTTGCCGCTGAAACAACGCCGCACTTTGAAGACGAAGTAGTTGCGCACAAAATCGGTCATTAATTCATTTTTGAGGAAATTTTTAGGGGAATTTCCACCGCCTATATCATTTGGGCATTCCATTCGGACACTGAAATGGAACTGTTGAACTCAATTCCGTGCTGTCAGCGCCAACAGGAAACTTGGGAAGAGTTGCGCTCTTATGGCGTCGCCTGGTGGATCAAGAACAACGCCACATTGCGCATTTGTATGGAGAGAGTGGCCAAAAATGCCTTCCAGAAGGAACAGAACCCAATGGACGCGGCTTTGTTCTACCTGGCGATGCGAAAGAAAAATGTGCTTACTCAGCTATTTAGGGCTAGTTTTAGGATTTGAATGTAAAAATACTTTTTTTTTAAATTTAAGACAGTTAATGATAATCGAATGTACGAATTCTTTCGAGAAGATTTTGCCACGGAAAAATGGACGAAAGCGGCAATGAAGAATGCCTTTGTGCTCATGAGTAAACAGCGTTTCCATCATGCGGCTGCCTTCTTTTTGCTCGCCGGATCTTTGAAGGACGCCATTCAGGTCTTCTTCCCTATTGGTTCTTAATCCAACAAAACGTACATTTAAAGGTTATTCTGAACCGAATCGGTGACCTCCAATTGGCAATGGTTGTTTTACGGTTCTACGAGTCGGATTCGGAGAGACAACTCGAACTGTTAACGGAGTTGTTGTGCAAGGAGGTGCTAGGCTGTGAGCCGGATCAGTTCCATTCGATGGTAGCCAAGAAGGAAAGGGACGGGGTCAAGTTCCCATTGGCCAGCAGGTAGGATTCCGATAGTCATTTTAGCTAATTTTTCAAAATTTTATTTTTCAGGGATCCTTTCGAACGGTCGATGGCTTTGTGGATAATGAAAGGCTACGCCCTGTCCGCCTCAACTCTGCTTGAAGAACCAATGACCGAGCAGGGAAGAGAGGAGGAGGAACGTCGAGGAAGTCTGATAAAGGCGAGAAGAGACATTTTGAAGAGAAATTCACTGAAAAGATTATTTTTTAGGAATCTTCCAGCCGTGAGATCGCATTGGCAGACATTTTCAACTTCTACTCATTCCTTCGGCGTCACCCACTTGTGGTCAGTTTTTCAATTTAGTGTGTATCACATTTATTCGTTTTAAAATAGATAGTTTATAGTGTCCTTAAGTTTTGTCATTACAGTTCCAAAAATTCTAAATAAAAATTTTATAATTTAAAGCTTTTTCAGATTCGTCAAAAGTTGGCCAACGCGGGCATTTCAACCACCAGCACCGAACAATTTCTAAGCTGGACACGACGTATCGGGGCCAAAGTGAGTACTGGCGAGCGACTGCTCTACTTTCGGACTGCGAGTGCCCATTTGTCCGCCGGGTGTCCCCTCCTGGCTTTGGATGTCCTTTCACGATTGCCCGCCCAAATAAGCGAAGAAAGCGAAAATTTATACGGAAATTTGGCAAATAAACTTGAATCGAAAAAGGAAGAACCAGAGCAGGTCAGAGAAGAAAGAAAGTTTTGGCGGAAAGGGTTGAAATTGGATGAATTCAGATTGATTGGTCGACTCCATTAAGCAAGATTGGGAGGGATGAGGAGGATAAACTGGAGCTGAAATGGAGTGACGAGGAAAATGACGAAAAAGAAGAAGGAGGAGGAGGAGGACAAAAAGAAAATGGAATTGCGCAAAATATTGAAGATGGAATTATGAACTCGGAAGTTGAACAGAACCAACAAAAGGGTCCGGTGGACACGGCGGCGCAAGATCTGAAGTCATTGGCGACGCTGAGCATAATGACGGACGAGTTGAACACGTTGGTGGTGGGCGGAGGGTACGAGGTGGCCGGGGGACAGTTGCGCCTGGAACTATTCAGTTGGCTAGAGAGGGAATGCGAGATTTTGCACAAGATCTGCGACATCCAGGGTATTTTTAGAAACTAGAATTATTAAACCAAAAATTACTTTTGCCCAAATGACTCAAAAATTTATAATTTTAAATCTAACTCATTTTGTCGATACGTAGATGATGACCATTTGGCGACCGACGGATACGGATCCCCTGAAAGCTTTTTTATCGGTGATGAGGATGAGGAGGACGGTCAGAGTTCCTCCGATTCAGTCGGATACTCCGCCGCCAAACAGCCAACTTCCACCGGTTCCGGCGATGTTCCACCGTTGCACGAAGCGCTTCGCCAGGATCGCAACGAGTTGCGCGAGAGGGTTCGACTGGCGTTGCGGCGCCGGCATTGGCTGCGACGCCATCGGCATTTGTTGTGTACATTAGCCTCCTATTGTGCCTTGCATAGCGGGGAGAACAGCCGACTGGTGGCAGTGCAGATGGAGTTGCTACTGTTGCTGCTTGAGGTCCAGCAAAATGAGTCCAACGAGCTGCGACATCCCAATTCAGGTAGGGAAACAATGATGCCCCACCATTCTAATAAAAAAACTTTATTAATCTTTTGTCGTGACAAATTATTTTTCTTCTTTTCGAGACAAAGAGTCCATTTTTCTAATTTTCTGTTATAATTATTCGTTAGAATTGGACGTTATCTTTTCCCTATCAGATGCCCTTCCTGGAATCCACACCTTTCCTCTGTTGGTCTCTTCCCTCCCTTCCAACAACATTCCATCCTCTCTCACTTCGCCTTTACGCTTTATGACTGACCAATATGCGCATCTGATGCACACCATCAACGAATTCAATCGGCCGCCCCAAATTGATTCCGACAAAACTAAGGTCTTCACTTGGGGTTTTGCCCCCTCCTCCCCTCCCAAACAAAATTATTTTCAGCTCCATTCCCTGTTCAACCTGTGCCAAGTACTCTCTCTATGTGTATATCAATCCTTGTCCGATGTGGAGAATCTAGTCAAAACGTCTTTTTCCCGATTTTCCGGGTCTCTCAAAATTCGGTCCTTAACTCCTTGTATTTTCCATGTTCAGTCCCCTCACGCAGCCCCTTTGGCGTCCTTTCCATGGCATCCATTCCGGCATGGCAACTGATGAGGAGGCGGCGGTGATCAGCTCTCCTTCCCAATGGCCCGGCGTCACTAGTCTAGTTGCTCTGTTGTCGCGCGAACGACTACGCGGCGGCACCGAAGCGAGTGGGCCGAACTTGCGACTGTTGCTGGTCGAGTTCTTTGTCGCCGTCACAATGTCCCTGTTCTGTTATGCGTTCGCTCTCTACGATTGTCGTTGGCTTTTCCGCATCTGCGCACACGCGACGGATGGCCAAATGTTTGCCAAAATGTTTGGTGGAGGCGGAGAGCGCAGATTGAGGAGTACCACCGCCGTGCCGGCACGTCCACCTCGTGAGTATTTTAAATTATAGAAAATTAATAATGGTTGAATCACGCGTGTTCTAGGGGTATGGAATGATCAAAATCAGTCCAAATCAACCTATCAGATGCCATCTTTATGAATTTATTTTTATGGCTTTGTAAGATTTACTAGATATTTGTTTTTGAACAGCTCCGATGAGAACACAACAACAACAAGAAGCGCCTCAGTCAATTGATCAACCCGATTCCACGGCGGCCATTCGCGCAAAACTACACGCAAAAGTGGGTTAATATAAGGATTTTTATGCTGATAATTTTTTAGGTTTTCCGAGTGGAAACAGCCAGCTCGAAACCTGCCCCTTCGGGAAGACAACCGCATTCGGAGCAAATCGTCCAATGCTGGGTGCCACCCAAGAAACACATTGTCCAATATTTTGCTGAAAAAGTGATTTATCGGCCAATAACATAACATTGACTCACTAATTCCAGATTGTTCCACCGGATGGTTCAGCTGGCAATCAGCCAAGTGATTTTTACGATTCGGACGAGGAAACTCCGGAGGAGAGTGAGGCCGATGAGGAGATGCAGAATGAGCTGGCGGACGAGCTTGGGGTGCCCAAAGACCCGGATACTCAGGTGTTGCCGCACGACGCGCCCAAAGGCTATGCGTGGACATTGATGCGGTTGGCAGTGGTGCGACATGTCCAGCACTCACTGAAGCAATTCATCGAGATGGCCGGTTTTGACCTTCAGGGCAAGTCACGACAGATGCCATCAAATTTCTGGGATTTTCATTATTTTTGCAGAAATTGCACATATTTCTCCAAAATTGAATCTGACCCTGAAGCGGATCAACTCATGGGGAGCCCAGTTAGAGGACGAACTTGAGGGTTGGGCGGACGGGTGTCCGGCTGGATTCATTCCGACAATGTCGATACAGGTTCACTCTTAAGAACACACACTTTGATAAATTTGTTACGGCTTTCAGGATGATCTTCTGCAACAATCATCATCCATCTCTTCCCTGCAAACCAATTCCTGGACATCCCCTCTTCTCCACAAATATCGTGTTCTGTTGGAACGTGAGTTCTGAGTTTTTTTTTTGAAAAACCGGCCTTTAATATGAATATTTTTTAACCAAAAAGATCAATTTTAGCCCGTAACACTCCCTTCGAATACGATGCTCCCGGAGTTCGAGCTGTACGCCGTCTTTGGGTTTATTTGGTTACCCAAGAGCATTTGGCATCGATTTTTGTCCGATACATTTTTGGAAAGAGTCAGGTGGGAAGGAATTGTGTTGAATTTCATAAATGCTAACAATAAATTATTAAGGATAAAATTGGTTCTTCAATCACCAAAACCACCGATGTGAACAACATTTTGAGTGTTGTCAAGCTGGTCCATCGCGAACATGATCCGATCGTTGCATTTGCGGCAAATTCGGTTAAAAATTGACCTAAACTATATAATTGGATTTATTTTGGTTTTTACAGATAAAGCCAGGATACATTGTTATCTCGACAGGAAGGGAACTCCAGGCGAGAAAATATTTGGGAATTAAAAAATAAAAANCCGGACAGTACGCCAAGGTGGCCAAGCTGGCATTTGCCCAGAACGGGGCCAGATTCGCGGCAGTGGACGGGGACGGATTGTTGTGTTTGTGGCAGGCACAACCGGGAATTCCCGCCAAGAAACCTTACTTTGTACGGCACATTCGAAACCTGATAATTCATTCTTTTGGCATTTCAGTCCCAAAAATGTCACAACAAATTCGCATCGGATGTGAAATTCCTGGGCCAGACAAGCACCCTATTGGTCACCGCCGGACACAGCACCGGCGAACAAAGTTGGTTTTGGGAACACAAATAAATTATCTGGTGATTTTGAAGATGTGGTACTGTGGGACACATTGATGCCCCAGGCAAAGTCCGTTGTGCATTCCTTTGTGGGGCACCCGGACGGAGCATATTGTGTTGTCTACCAACCCAACACTCAAGTGGGTGTTTTTAATTCCTAATTGATCGATCATGGGCCGATCATATTTCGATTTGTTTTATTTTTTAAATAATTTTTAGTCGGTGATCTCTGGCGGAAAACACGGCGAAATTTGTATTTGGGATGTGCGTCAGCGTCAGCTGAGAACAACGCTAAAGGCATTCACCAATGCCAATGCTTCCGTGCGGTGCATTTGTCTAGACCCGAGCGGGGACACCTTCGCCACAGGGTCCAGTGAGGGCGACATTAAGGTGAAGGATTGGAATGGGATGGGTTGGAAGTTGGAGTGTATGTATATTATTGGCCAATTAGTTAAAGTTTTTCAACCCCTATTTCAAAATTCTAATAGCGAAGACGGTTCCCTTCCCTAAAATTGATCCCATACCCAAAATCTAATCACAAATATCAGATTTATCTTGTCCAAATATCTGTAGCCTCTTCACACCATTTTGGCTGACCTTTCGCGAAAATTTTGCCTCAAATCGAATTGGACTCAATTCAACAAATCAATTTTTTTGATCATGATTCCAGCCCATGATCCCTTCCTCCAGATTTGGTCCTGTGCCACCGTTGTACCCCAACTGCTCTATTCGCTGCCCACCGAACACGCTGCTCGGAGCGGGTTCAGTCTGCGCCAGGTCGCGTCCATCAGTCTCCAGGGCGTCCAGCAGATTGACATCGATTCCCACATGCACATGTTCTCCTGCGGGGCCGACAACAGTTTGAAGGTCTTTTCCCGGGTGTTTGCATTTTTGTTTCGACAATTTCGATTTTTGTTTCAGTTGCGAGTGATACCCAGTTTCTCCGCCATGGTGCGCTGAATACCTAAACTGCTGATGAGTGAGGGCCATTGTACATAGCTGGACAGAATCAGAAATAATAACTTTTCCATTCACTTAATAACCCCTTTTGATGATATTTGTAAAGATTCAATTAGGAGTTTATTACCCAAATTTTCTAGTGTTTGCCCAATAAATTCACAGATTCTCTATCGCCTTCTGGAAATGCCCAAAAATGGTCAAATTGGGATTTCAGCTTTTTTATTGAACAGAGACTGAAATTTCTTCTGCCAAGTCACCAATACTCCCCGTAATCCGCTTACCACTCCACCCACACCCCCAAGTTCCGAATGGGTTTTGTTTCGACAAGTGCGCAATGAAAGGGAAAGGCGCTAGGGGGAATGGAAAGGAAAGACAAACAAACGACGGAAGCGGAAGGAGGAGGCGGAGGAAGACGAGGGGGAGACGGAGGAACAGTGTCAATCGACCCGATTCTTCGCTTCCGTTGCCATTGCCCAGTAGTGAAGGTGGTTTGCACCTTTGCACGGCGAAACTCCTCCAAGTAAGCCCAAAAGTCCCGGGAAAAAGCTCAAAAATCTATAAATTGGTGTATCAGAAAAAGATAATACTGACTGAATCTATTTCGGGGTGGGGTCCTTGAGGGCGCCATTCACTGGACAT